>DWON01010900.1:0-10499 GCA_018251015.1 Phocides pigmalion okeechobee
ACCGTCTTCATATGTGTAGATATATGTGACCGTCTTCATATGTGTAGATATATGTGACCGTCTTCATATGTGTAGATCAGGAGTTTCACTTGAAAATGTTATCAGTTGCGTGCCTACAGAGAGTTAAGTGACTCGGCAACTACTCCTTTCTACGGAAACATAAGAGTAGAAGTAGTGGGCGTAGATCCAACTATACAGGTGCCTTAAAAACAACACAGCCTTAAACTCGTTTTACGTTAATATATGTATAAAACTATTTACCACTGTTTTTTAAGCAATTTCACAGAAATTAAATATTCTTTGTAGCCATAAATTCTATAAATTACGTACAAAATCCACTTGCTCTATGTAGTTGAACTAATATTAACTTATTTTCATCCTAAGTACTTAAAACACAAACCAGCTTGAAAATTTTAAGTGGATGTTATAATTAGGTACTTGAGTACTAGGAGATAATGACAAAACAAGAGGTAGATTCAAGTCATTAGCATGGCCATAATACAAAATTTGGCAGCCATAAGTCACTGAGCTCAACTTTAATTGTTAATATTTTCTTTCTGTTCTCCGTTCGCCTGGTAGGTGGTACCAGCTGAATTTATTTAAATTTCAAACTTGCTCCGTTGTAGCAAGTTTTATTAAACGGATATGATTTAAATATTTGTCCCGCGAGGAATAAATGAGATGGTAATTCAATTTGTTTTTGAAGAGAGTTGGTTCTATAACAATTTGTGTCTCGTACCGTGGGACATTTCTACATGGCAATCATATTTCAAATGGTGGAATTTTACTTCAGCAGATGTTTCTTTGTGGTGAAGCCCAGACTCTTTGACATTTAAAAATGAAGTTTATTATAATTTTGCTAATTAATAGATTTATAACACAAATTGCTATATGTGTGTGGCTATATATGTGTATGGTTCATATGGTCTAACTGAAAATAAGTGATCACTGCCGTATATATCTATAATCTGTAACTGTAAACAGTGGGTTACGCTGACAATGGACACAGCTTTTCTTACTGTGGTCAAGGTTGACCGGGTCCTTTTCCGTCCATAAACATGTTAGTTGTTTAACTTCTTTAGCGGCGTTGTGCAGTTTATGAAGTGAAAACTTCTTCTCAAACTCGCGTGAGGGCACGTGACCTGATCGAAAATTCGTAAGCCGGAGGGAGAGTAGACCGCCGGCGCGGCGTAAGAGAGGGAGTATCCCCCTCTCTTTCTACCGCGCCGCGAGAACCTAAGCCTGTCTCGCTTAGGCGGCGCAGGGCGCTTGTGCGAATGTGCGGGTGTGTTTTTGCTACAGCGCGCTACGCGCTTCCATGGATGGTAACTGCTGATATCTCGACCGTCTGTGTCTGATAGCGTAATAAATGAATATTGTATTTTACCACATAAATGTTTGTACTTTTAAACTAATAATTAAAGCAATTCGTGCAAAATTATTCCCTAAACATTCCAAAATATCAAAAATGCACAACGTTAATATTCAAGTTTTCACTTCTGCCGGCATTCTCGGAGTGCCACCCATTGATTTTTTCCTCCATTAGTATTCATTTTCTTTTATCTACATATTAATAAGATAGTATACATAGAAGGTATTTGATTTAAATGTACTTATTTATGTTGTTTTGCCGTGGACGGAATAAAAGTTTGCTTTTTTTCTATCATTCTCTAAATGGGGTACATTTACAGAGTGCTGGGCAAGGGTTTGCCCTGTAGACCCTAGCTTACTACACGATGTCCGAATGCGGATTGCTAAAGGAATAGGTAAGTTAATGATGGTTTCAATCCGCCGTTACTTCTTGTAAGAGGCTTGATACCTCTGACAAAAGTTATCAATGCAAAAAAGGGTCTGATAGTTAACGTGATCTCCGTAACACGGACGCGCGTGACATTTAACCAGCAACGGGCATCCATCCATTCGATCGACCAGAGCCAATGCTACTTAACTCTATATACCGGTTACGATCTGAAAAAAAACAGGAGTTATGCACGCGCCAAATAGAATAAATTATGTGTTAATTTTGGGCTTTATATACAAATATTCGTATAAAGTAAATACATAAATGTAAATACATTAATATTCTTATTATACATACGAATAATAAGTGAGAAATACATGAAAAATAACAGGCGTTGGCGGAGAATCTATCTAAGTTCAAGCTGCGTTTATAGATCAATAGAATAGAATAAAAAATGCTATTACAATAATTGCTTAGTTATAGTAATTAGTAGCAAAAACATTCCATTAACTATTCTCAGCCCCGTTTTATTATAAGAGCGGTGTACTATATAATAGGATCGGTACAGCGTTGTAAACAACGTCTGACGCTGACAGCCGAACGGGCGATCTCGAGGAAAATTGCTTAGTTTTCCAGCTTATCCCAGCAAATTACTTGGGATATTCGTCTGGGAGCATGTTTTCTCGAATCATTGTGAGTAGCGCACTCGATCGATATTAATTTATTTTGTGTAACGAGATAGGCAATGCCTTCAAAATTTGCACGCAACGCGTCAATGTTACATGATTTCAGATGATCATATGAAAAATCAATATTGAAGTGAGTCACTATAAAAGTTGTAATAAAAACTTATTATGAAATGAGTAGTTATATAAATAGAAGCACACTCTTCTTCATGAAATTATTATATTATCATATTATATTAATATAATATATACCGAATATAAATAAAAGACAAAGGGTAAAGAGTGGATAGTGAGGGGCGATTTTGGAAGAGTAACATACGTACGTGCAGGCCATCTGAAGTGAAAAGGTTTCTGCGGCTCATGGACGTCTACGTTCAACCTGAAATAAGATTAAAGTCCTGTCTGACTGCGTGTATAGTTGCGTTGCTATTCCTAAGGACTGAAATAGTTGATTTACTTGTATGTGTAGTCGGCAACTGTAACTGCAACTGCTTTAGGGGAATTATGAAGGACAGCGGAGGTACCTCCCTGATCGAACTGTTAAGCTACCACCTTGCAAATCGCCTGTATTTACAGGGCGTCAATTAAAGACCGAGACGCATCAATAGATGTTTTTATATTAAAAACAAAGTAGTGTAAGCTAGCTTAATGTTAGTAACATTACAGAATACATCCAACATATATCTTTCGTGATAACGTGATTGTTCGCGAGTACAATGGCGCCGACATTAGCTATTAACCCGCCAGACGCAGCGCAAATAACGCTCGCAAAAACTCCATTCATTTAGATTCATACACTGTCCGTGTCCACTGTTTTAGCGGAATAATAGACGTTATGTGCTTTTTGGATTCATTTTTATACATGCGAATGTACGTCTGGTATATTTATAGAGACGTGTAGACTTTGTCGTTTGTAGACCTGTTTGTGTATTGATCGACTGAAGTTAAGGAACATAGGCCTAGTGTAGATTGATCGTACCAAAGTTAAGACGGGTTCGTTTAGGAGATGGATGGGGAACCACTAGTGAAAAAAATATGTGTACCGTAATTGAGCTATACCTCGGCTTAGGCTACCTCGACTTACACTATTTCGACTTACGCTACCTCGACTTACACTATTTCGACTTATCTACCTACCGACGCTACCTCGACCTACGCTACCTCCGTGCACCTAAACTTGGAGTTACGTGATTTTCAAGTCTCTTTTATTCCATGGTTGCATACTTGACAGAAGGCCTCAGTTCAATTATAAATTGTTTTAAAACTTAAGAAGATATAGATAAAGAGCGTTTTTCTCCTACAAGAAAAGGATGAAGATATATTAGCTAACAACGATAAAATTTTAAGCCATCAGACAAAACGAGTTGGTGAAGAAGCGTGATGTAATATACTTTAGGCTTCCTCCAATTTGGGGAAGGGTTTTGGTTAGTAGTACCCGCGATTTTAACCCCCGTTTAATATGGATTATATTACGATGTTACATCCCTCCTCAATTAAAGGTCTTTGAAACAAAAAATATTATTCCCAATTCAGGTTGGTAGTCCCAAAGAGCAGCGCGTTGAAACAAACAAATAATAATATTACCATAAAGTCGTCGTAGTCACTTATCGATGTTACGAGATTAGTGAACAAATACGAATATCATCATTATTGGATGGAATATAAATATAAAACGTCGAATATAAATTTTAACGACTGTGATAATACGGTCGTGTTTTATCGACAATCGAGCGACGATAAACTGGTTTACAGTAAACGATAAACTGCGTACGATTGATGATAAAGTTCTTGAAAACATGGAAATACTGTAAAACTAAGCAGCGATAGTCCATATCTGGGTTGTTGCGGAAGCAAAATTGTTGTTTTTGATTTTTTAATTGAAAACGAATTTTACATACGGATGTGGACGCAGATTATCTGAGGTTCATATTCGCAGATGCGGATTTCAGTTTTTTTGTGTTGATATAAATATTATTTTTAAAAGAAAAAAACACATTGGAAGTTGTCTTGTATAAGTACAGATATTTCTTTGTATTTAGAACAACAATTTGGCCAATAAAGTTATTAACAATTTGCAGTTGGTAGAACCGGGCAAGAATTATTGTTACCTTTATAATCCGACGTTAAAGGACTTGTGTGTTCAGTTGGAGTGGTGCGATTGCCGGCTGCAATCAGAAAGGAGGTCATCATCTTAGTCGTTAGGAGTTGCAATGTATCTACGTGCGACGTCAGAAAGGACGTCAGTCTTGGTTAAGATGTATGCGGATGTCTATAGGTTGTATGGTTAAGATGTATGCGGATGTTTATAGGTTGTAGCGACATGACTTGCATTTTTGTTTACTCATTTACTATAAAAATATTATTATTTTAAAACTAATGATATTTTTATGGTAAATGAGTAATGATAATTCGTTTGGTTTGACAGGGTAGGTACCACCGTCATACTTCAAACGTTAACCAATTTTTGACTTTTAACGGAAAAGTGTGATGTGTGATGTGTGTGAAGGTCTACACAGACACGTAAAAGATAAATCTTATTCCTCAGGGATATATGATTGACTTCAAGTACTCCTATTCTACATAGAGTTGGTTACATAATATGTCCAGGGCAACAATGCCTATTCATCATTGAAGAACTATATACTTTTTGCCACTTGAATACCATTAAACAACATTATGTATTAAACAGAAACAGAGTGTGGCAAGTTGTTTTAGAGGTGCAGTTTTTGGCGCAACATTTCAGAATCTATTCACACAAATAGATAAAAATTGTAGGTATTTTTAGATTTAATTTCAAACAACTCATTGTACAATTGGGAAACTGTCCGCTGAAAATAGTTGAAATTCATTGTTCTAAATATGACCGGCCAAAGCAAAACTAGGGTAGGCGAACATGTAGTGTACAGGGCTACGATGTGAATTTATTTTAGAGTTAGTACAACACTTTCTGGATCACATTTGAATGAATCATCGCAGCACCAAGAAGTAATAAACGAACTTGCAGTCCATCTGATCATCCTAGTCGCCTGAACATCATTCTTGTTAAGGACTTATTTTATGCATTCAGTCCTTTTTGCGATTGATTTAATTTACTGCATAAAATGCAGTGCGAAAATCTAATTCATTATCTGGTGTTTTAACTTACCTTACTGACTTACTTAACTTACTTACTTAGTTAAGTTCTTACCTTTGAGGACTAAGTTTGACATCTCGTGGTAGTAACAGTATTTCCCCCACCGTTCAAAACAGAGCTCCGTAGTGCTTAAAATTTATGTTACACGTAAAAAAGCGGTCATGCTGGTGTATAGGGAGTTGAAATACGAAGGATTCAATCACCATAAAAGGAAAATATTTATTCAATCCACTCGCATAAACTCCATACCAATTCCACATCCATCTAAAGCCTCAAGCAATACTTGCATCTTGATGGAAAGAAGTAGTTGCAGGTCCAATTATAAATGTGACGAACATCTTGATCATAAGTAATAGTGGTAATGCATTTATTTTATTCTTTTTCTATGTAGAATTGGTTATAAATATCTAGGTGGAGATAACTTACCATCGAACGTCATACGTAGTTCATGTTTATTAGTTATTTTAATATCAAAACAAAACCTATTACACTAATAAGCTGAAGTCATTTTTAGTAGCGACAGTAAATTGTTACTTGATCTGTACATTTTCACGAAACAAAAACGTAAAAAAGATTCAAAAGAGACTAAAAATCGAAAATAACGTTTCAAATGGCAAACTGGCGGAGACATTGCAATCGGAAAACTGTCCACCGAGAATAGTCGGGTCTTGCCGCACAAAATATAGCCAGGAAAGCCAATTGCAACTAAATTTCCGATTCCATTGCATTTTCGAGTTACTTAATCACCGCGACCGTCTTCTGAAGCCATTAGGGCAACGAGGCGTTTAAAAAGAGTAAAGCGTCTCCGCTTTGCTAACGAGCCGCCATTTTGTGTTACATCGCTCTCATATATCCGCGGCACAGTACGTTAGGCGCAATGAATTGTTTTCTGTGAAACACAATGTGTACGGACGATAGTTGTAACTAGACAGTCTATTAATTTAGCCCCGGTTTGTTACTCTTTTATTCATTATGTTGTTTTTTGTAAGATGTCATTGCTGTTATTAAGTACATAACTTCGTATAATATAAGAGTTCCATCTTGTAATATAAGTTCATCTCAGAATCATTTTAGTCTCATCTTGAGGACTAAGATGATCGCCTTAAGTGTAAATGAGTCTATGACCACAACTCTACCGAAACAAGATTGTTTCACACTGGAAATGGGTATCGTACCTTTAGTGGAAAAACTTTATACACCTTATATTACACCAAGTTCCTATTTAATTAATTAACGTTAACTTGAGAATCCAAATACACATTTTAGCAATTTGATTTGCTAATGAAGTCATACAAATCTTAGCATAATGTAATGTAACCTAAACAGCGTCAATACAAATAAGACGAATGTTCGGTTGGAGAGCTGCGGTTGCCGATTACGCTTATAATCTAGACGATGATCTCAGTCCTTAGCAGTAGCAACGCTTCTATCCACGACGTTAGATGGGACCTTAACCCTATTTGAAATTGGATGTGAATGTTCATAGGCTGAAGAGAACATTTGACATCAGGTGTTTTGCACGCTCGTTTGCTACTCATCCTACAATTAACCTAACCAAAAAACTTATTACTCATTCAAACTCTTAACTGTTGTTACTTTTAAAAATTCTCGGCGATTTTTATACCGTTTGGGTTCAATTTCCATTTCTGAAGCTTTTAATTTGGTTCTCGCGTTGTTCGTTTGAGGAATATATAATGTCTTTAATATGTAATATTAATCAAGTGGATGCTTCCATTCTCACGAGCCTACAGTGCCTAACGGAGCGAACTTACTTTTAACATTATTAATATAGGTTTGCCAGGTTTAAGTACCTATGACAAGTAGCATTAAAGACAAGAAATAATATATATTCCAGAATCTCTTGTATATATTTGGCTTATTTCCCAGGTAAACGTTCTGTAGGTGCTTATCCGTGCATAAGGTCTAAGCAGTATCTCATAACTGCATGAAACGGAGCTGGCTGTAATATTCTTGGCACTTATCCGCTTCTAGTACTTACCCTTTTTCTCCTTTTGTAAAATTTGAACCGCATATTTCAAAGAACTCGAAAAAGGAAAGAGAACTCTTACTCGTGAACTTATATAGCATAATTTCGGCTGGAATATGAGCTCCTGGTATTAATGTTACTAATATAAAGATTCATAAGCCTACTTTCTCATTTTTTTTATTTAACATCAAGTAAAGTTTTGTTTACGATGTTAAACATTCAGTGGCAACACTGAATGTTTATTCACAGTTTTATTTACATTTATAAGTAGACGAAACCGAAAGCGGTTACTCGAGGCACCATTAAGGTTCGGTACTTCAAAATAGGAATATTTTACCTTTATAGGATCATTTCGTTACTCGTCTGTCTGCCAAAACCCTTTTTCGCTTGACCGCGTGGAGGTATCAAGTTAAAATGAATATCAAATACATAAGTTTGTGATTCTTTGGATTTGTGTAAAAAACCCTTATTAATTTTAGTCAACCTAATCAAAAGATTCTGCAGTTTATGTCTCATGCTCTGAAACTCTTAAGTTAGTCAAATTCCTGTATAAGGCAATGTCTCGTGGACTGATTCTCATCTTGGGACTGATCTTCATATTGGGTCAGAAGTCTTGATCGAAAATGGTGAATAATCCAAAAACTGTAAATTTATACTTACTTCACAAAAAACGTGATTATAATTATATAAAGAACCGTCCGTGTTCGTGTTCGCTTTGCATTTATCCGGTTTTTAATAAGTATTTGTTTCTGTTACAAAGTTCTACTTGTTCAAAAGAACTTTCTTATATTCCCTGCGTTTGAGTTGTACGAAATTGCTAAGTAAAACGTACCTATTTGTTCGTGTGTAAGGAATAAATCTTCATAGCCGCCATCTTGAAGTGCACTTTCTAGTAACTGGCAACATTTATCACCATTCATTGTGAAACTAATTTCAAACTCTGTTAACTATTTTTAAACTGCTTCATAGGTACATTCTCCACTTAAATTTTATTTTCGCAAGTAAGATGCGAAAGTTTTTAAAGTTATAGGTCTTTCTGTATGTTAGTAAAAAAGTTGTGTGTGAAATTTTAAGTGCACATGCACATCGTCACACGAAGATGGAAAGATGAAGTTAGCTGAAATCAGAGCATTTATATCTTTGTTACAGAGGCAGCTAAAATTGGCGGTTTCGTAATGGATTATGCTGGTTGGAAAGACGTAATGCATTGTTTTAAATTAACAATTATTATTATGTTTGACAGGGGTGGCTGGACGGTTTCTTATGGAGAGTGTGAATCAGTGTGAATCGATAACAGGACAGCACTGAAAATGTTGCGTTTTTTATATCAAAAGTCATCCGATGTTATCTGATAAAAATTATTGCCCTTGTTTTTGCAATAATAATAATAATTGTGATTAGACACACCGACTGTGTTTGTGTTTTTGAGAAAAAAACCATCCAGCTCACGGTGGAAGAATTACACTTCAACCACAGTGGTACCACTGCTGTCCTCATAATCCTCCGTAATGTATAACTTATGTTTCAGATGGAGAAGTGCGGTTGCGGGCTAAATTTTCCCTAAACCCTCAAGGGAAAGTTTTCGTATATGTATCTATGTACGACCTCAGACAGGGTTTCAATCCTGTTTGAGTTTAGATGTGGCTGTCCACTGGTTGCAGCGACCATTTAATTTAAATGCTATTTTGCTAATCTTTTCGTGTAAAACAACAAATGCGTAAAAATAATATCACGTACGGTTTTGTTGTCGCTGTCAAGAAAAATAGGGTAATTGCGTAATAAATAAGGTAATGTAGAAATAAATGTTGTCATCAAATCGGACGAAATCACCTGATCGCCCCACCTGCCTATTATAGTTCTAGCTAATTACGCATTATATTCGGATGCGTCGCGGTACACGGACCGCTCTGTTTCAGTAGACTGTCCTAACCTTTCAATTGTCAATTAGCAATATAATTGCTATTATGATTGTAACACTAGATTGCCGTAATAGTTAGTTACACATATTTGGTTAAATCACTGCAGTATTGCTTCTGACACTCGTGGCGCCACCTATATTTCTATATGCTGTTTTTTTATATTCTTATAGTTTATACATACATATATACGCAGTCTTTTTGTACAGTCGAGATATTATATTTCTAAATGTTAATGTTAAAATGTTAATTCCATAGCCGCCATCTTGTGCTCCACTCCTTTCCATTTAACGTAGCTGGCAACATTAGTCACAATTTGTAGGTAACGCGGGAAGAGTGCATCCGACGGTTTATTGCTTTTAAAAAGGACAAGCATGACGGTAACGTAGTTTTACCTTTATGCCGCGGCTCCATCTGCGTCGTAACGGATTAATTATCACTAATGCTGCTGCGCCACCTGCGTTTTATCGTTAATGTTAATGTGTCCCATTGCGTTATAATTGTGGCTTTAAAAATTAATTATACCTTAACCTGTCGCTGCATTCAATGTATCACATCATCAAAAATATAGTTTACTTACATGTTGTATAAATTAAATATAATGGTGGAATATAATTTGTCAAACAAGTTTTCTCAGTCATTTCTAAGGCAACGTATTGGTGATAGATATTGTTACTAGTATGTAAAAAATAATATGTTGTTAGAGGGTAGCATCTAGCTTTGCCTGGTGAGGTGACGTCACGTGGGTACTGTGATCGGTCGTTCGATAGTGCCCATATATTCGGCGGTAATCGTGCGACAGAACTTACTTTCGTTCGTAAAAAATTATCAAATATGAAATTCATAAAACTACCGTTATCCTACTTTACGTCCACATGGTTAACCTTTGTTATTGTTTACACCTGTGAAGAAAAAACCTTTTTTTAAATGAAAGCACTCTTTTTAAATCAGTACTTGATAAATAAACATTACACAGTATAACTTTATAAAGATGGTGAGCACACGAGACAGCTAATCTATATTTATTTATCTATAC
>DWON01010901.1:0-10498 GCA_018251015.1 Phocides pigmalion okeechobee
AAAATACAATATTTCAGTAATTTGTCGGCGTATCTTCAGTCTAATGAAATAAGCTCCAGTTTAGGGCCGCCTCCCGCAAGACTGACCCGACCTTATATTAAAGCGCCGCAGGGAAATTGTTAAAAGCGAGGCGACTATCTCAGTCAGACAGAACTTAAGTTCTTTTTGAGGTTAGATGTAGATGTCCATGGGCTAGAAAGACCATTAAACATCAGGTGACCTGCAAACCCATTTGCTACTTTTCTAACATAAACCAAAATGTTGCCGGGAAGGTACCACTATCGCTCTCATAGTCCTTCGAGAAGCAACTCTTGTTTCGGCCGAAGAACTGTCGGAAGCGGCGAGACATCATTTTAGTCTTTAGAAGCAGCAATATCTATCTTTTCGATCGTCTGTTTGCCTGGCTATCTAGCTATTTGGTTTTTTATCCGTCCGTCTTTAAGGCTGCCTGTCTGCCTTTCTATCCATCTGTCTGTCTATTTGTATGTACGTCTTTATCCGTCTATTTATCTGTTTGTCTATCCGTCAGTCTTTCTGTCTGTTATCCCATCTGTCTATTTGTTTTTGTCTTTAAAACCCTACAAATACCCTAAACTATTAACCAGTTATAAGGCATTGTAATAGCATTTTTTCTTTCAATTCATACTTATTTCTCCATTTTACATAAATGACGTGACAAAAAATAAATGTATTAATCGAAATAATTAAACAATAAATACTAAAAGTGATTTAACGTTAACGCTCTTAATACAAGAACTTTTTATTCGCCTGTTGATCCCCGGGCTGGTGCGTTATGGCCCATTAGCTGTCCTCAAATACATCATATTCAGCCGTTTCAATGTTCCTATCTGCCTCTGAATGTGTTTGTAGATTTCCTTTAGAGCCATTACAACAGAGATTTTACTCGTTAAATAAAAATAGATCTGTAAGGTTAATAATTATTTTCATGGTTTTATATAAATTATATTTTTATCTGCCAGGTGGTAAAACGACGTTCGACGGAGAGGTACCACCATTCTCAAATGTCTTAGCAGATAATGATAGTATTAAGTTAGGACGGTATTCTTCGACAATAGGTTTATTAGATGATTTGGTACAGGGATCACTCTTGAAGTTTTTGAAAGCGTAAGTGAGAACTATGAAAGGCAATTTCGAAAGTCCACCATTGACGTCAAATAAAAGACTTTTTCATTCCTTTACTAGATTTGTTTCGAATATACTCATAGGCAGAGCTTTTTTGCGGGGCATAGAAGGGCACGCAGTATCCCAAAGGAAATTTCGAAAATATCGAAAATTTTCCCTAAAAACTAGAAAAATATTAATTTAAAAATAATACAATTTTCGGATCCTTTTACTAGGTTAAAATACGAAAAATTTGATTTTTTAAATAAGTCAAAATTATCCAAATACAGGGAATTATAGACTTATTATCGCGAATTAGCGGGCTCCTAAAAGAGGAGTAACAAAATGCTTATAGAGCTGTATAATTTATCGAAATGTATTTTTTATGTGAGAAGAGTAGCAAATGAGCAAGCAAACCACCTGATGTTAAGTAATCGCAGCCCATAGACATCCACGTACAACTACCAACACGACCGAAATACATACTATCTGAACTCGAACGTAGATACGTTGCTACTCCAGAGCACTAAGTTGGTCGCCTCGCTTCAATGTGTAGCCGGCAACCGTACCACTCCAACTGAAACACAAGAAATGCTTTACAGCTGATTATTACTTTTATCTAAGGACGTACGTAGATACGTTGCTACTCCTGGGGACTAAGATGGTCGCCTCGCTTCAAAGTGTACCCGGCATGCGCACCACTCCAACCGAAACACAAGTATTGTATTACGGCGATTATGAAGGCGGCAGTGGTACTTCCCCGGTCGAACTATAGTTCTCCCACCTTTATACTGGATATAAATATATGTGGATACTGTATTGATAGTAATATCAACTTCTGTGAGCAAGCCCGGTAATGCACTGCTCCATTACAACGTGGCACAGAGTCTGACAGACTTCTCGAAGTGAAACTTTCATTATCTAATTCGATTGTTTCCTTGGCACAGCTATTAATCCACGCTAGCTTGCTTGAATTGGACAAGGGATAAGATATAGCGATTTAACTTTAGACTTACTGAGACTACTTTACATTTACATTTTACATTTTAATAATAGTGATTTACCTTATTACTAATTGTGGTGAATATTCATTAGTTATTAGAAAAAAACACTAATTATTGTAGCCTCATACCCATTTTTTGAAATCAATTTACTTATAAAAGCTAATTGTATTTCTTTGAAAAGACTAGCTTAAAATGAAGCATAATATTTGAACCACCCACAAACATGCAGTAGGTGCATTTTTATCAAATGCTAAAGAATATATATTGTTTTATTATGAAAGAGTAAGAAACGGGCATGAAGGCCACCTGATGTTAGGTGGTCACTGCAGCCCATGGACAACCACGTCTAATCTCAAACAGAACAGAAATTATATTTAAGGATGAACGCGGATGCGTTCCTACTCTTGAGGACTAAGATGGTCGCCTCCAATAATGTGTATCCACATCACATCTCCCCAACCGAAACACAATATATGCAGAACAGGTTGCTTTACGGCGGGTTATGTGGGTGGCGGTGGTGCCGCCCCGGGCGAGTTCTAACGGCTCTACCATCATTATCTTTAGAATGTTGAAGTTACTAATGTCATAATAATTTACAAATCCTGTTTTGTCGCTCATAACGGTGAACGACAAAACGGTTTCTTCAATTACAATTAAGCAAATTACCTTAAATTAAAAGCGAATGGCTTTCAAATTTTAAAATTACATATGTATTTCAACATTATTTTACTACATGACTATCTATGTAAACAATATTCCTTCTTCATTATTTGTTATTATTTCTTACATCATAAATAAATACGACAATTAAACTTATGAGGCGTATATGTACATGAAATACGTATACATTATTTTACTCAAAACATCCAGGTTAACATATAACTTTATTTTGTAAGTTGTTTATTTCATGATAACCTATTAAGTAATTCTAATTGTGTACGCACTTCCGCTGTCACTTACAACCTACACCATCAATACTACGCCAGCCATAAAATAAATCAAAGGGTTTTACGACCCAACTACACTACTATTAAAATATGGTAAAGTGTTCAGCTCTCACGTTAGAATGTTTTTTATCGCGAATTTCAACCCCACGATAAGTTTATTTATAGTAATTAATAAGCTTTTGATGTAATAAAGTAAATAAATTCATATATTTTCTATACAAATAAAATAAAAAATATGGCAAGAACGTTTTTTTGTATGTCAGAAGTGTAGTAAACGAACATGCAAACTACCTGATGTTAAGTAGCTGCAGCCCGTAGACATCCACGTACAACCACAAACACGATTGAAATCCTATCTGAGCTCGGACATTGATGCGTTGCTACTCCTGAGGACTAAGATGGTCGTCTCGCTTCAAAGAGTAACTGGCAACCGCACCACTCCGAGCTCTGACGGCTCTACCACCTTTTAAAAGTTCCCCTTTTGCGTATCATGAACTTAAACTAATTTAAACATGAAAACTTAAGAAGAGCATGCGAGAGGAGCCACGGGTTCAGGTAGGTCAAATATAATTTGATTTATAATTAACTTTACATTCGTTATGGATACATTTGTAGTGATTCATGATCCACAGTCGTTCGGATTTCGCAATTAAGTGCAAAATTTTGCGGGTTTCCAAATTATATTGGTATTAATTTTTGCGCGGTAATTGGAATGGCAAAATTTTCGTAATATAATTTCAAAATTTCATTCATGTTACTTAATAATATTATAGACCTCAATTCAAAATATATTTTCATCTAAAACATGTCGCAAATCTGTAAGAAAAGAAGTTTAAATTGGTTATTATATTTACAAACACTGTAAAAAGGCGTATTATATCAGTAACGATTACTTACGTTTACGATTACGAATGATAAATTAACATAGTCTGAAACGACTCTAGCTCCTCTTGCTTCATTAATTTAATTTATTATTTGTAAATGAAATTTTCGAAAATGAAAAAGATGTGTGTTTTTGAGTTTCTTTCACCGCGTCTCCAAAACGAAACATCTTACGAGTCGGTAGTTTACTGACGTTTAAAAAAGAGGTCTTTAACGAGTATTGATTTTGATTATCCAGCAGAAACCAAAAATACTCCAAAAAATTGATAAACAAGCGTTTTTTTACGTTTAAAAGGTGGCAAACGAGCGTGCAGACCATCTGATGTTAAACAGTCTCTGCCCATTGACATCTCGTACGTCCAACCTCAAACAGGACTTAAGTCCTGCATGACGTCGTGGAGATGCTTTGCTCGTGAGAACTTAAATGGTCATGTCGTAAGTCAAAAGATATATAAAGGATGATACATAATGACCCTATTATATCTTCTATGCTATAAATCACTTCATTACATTATTTACAAATTACATTATTTATAAATCACTTCATTATATTGTTCCACAAATGAATATAAATTATTTGGAGGAGTTATTTAACGTGTGCCAAATCTTTTGGGTAGACCAGCGTCCATTAAAGGTATGATATTCATTGCCAACTAAAAGCGAGAAACGAGCATATGGAATATAAAAAAACAAGTTTTTTTTAATAGTGCTGAAAGTTCATGATACGCTAAAGGGGAACTTTGAAAAATAATAATTGTATTTAAAAAGTCTAAAACTGAAAAGTTAATGATATAGAAATGCTCCCGGCATTACGACGGTCACTATTAGTAGTAAAATATTTTAATAATCGTTAAAACTGAAAAAAGTTCAAGAAGTAAAACCCAGTTACTGAAAAATCACGCTCTTAAAGTATGAAACAAATAAATATCCTCTTCTGAAAATTTTAAGCACTATTTTTCTGTATAAATAAATAAGAAAACAATGGTTATAATAATAATTTCATGCAAAAAATATTTAGAATACTATAATTTGTTTGCAATTGACAAACACAGTTTTTCAAACAAATATACCCACGTTTGATTGACTTTGCCAGTGACAAGAGAGATGGTTCATATCTCGCGCAATAGCAGCAATCCCGCGTTAAATAGCAATTGCTATTTAACGAATACGACTAGCGTTCTTGGCACCATACCGCATGGGCACAGACTTCCCTTGGATTGTTTAGCTTACGCTTTTACTATAATAAATTTTTAGGTTTTGATTATTACAATCAAAAATATTTTTAATATAAGCATAATTTTAAACAATTGTTTATTAATATAAAAATAAAAGGAAAAATGTACAAAAACTAAGTGATTATTGATACAAAAGCAAAAGAAAAAAAACATAAAGGAAAGACTATAAGATAAAAGATAAGTGATTCATAGCACTTATCTTTTACTCGCTTATTCGCTGAGAGACATGTCCTAAAGAGGAAGGGAAAAGATTTAAGCGGACACTTTGTCTAATGCTTTATGCGGTATAGCTTAACATAAGCCCTTTAAAATATAGGGTCAGTGTGTAATTAGCTTAATGACCTTTAAAGACCTTTATTTTAAGGTTTAGGCAATTTTAAAGATTTAGGCGACTTTTTAAGATTAGGCACTTTTAAGCTGTATTAATATTTATTATATTACTTGCTACTGGTTGCGACTTTGTTCATTTTGGATTAATTTTTCGCCATTTTTTCAGATTTCCGCCCTCATAATCCGACGTGAAGCATTGCTTGTGTTTCGGTTGGAGAAGTGCGGTTGCCGGCTACGCTTTGAGGCGAGGCAACCATCTTAGTCTTCAGGAGTGGCAACGCGTCTACGTTCGAGCTCAGATAGGATTTCGGTCGTGCTTGTGGATGTCTATGGGCGCGACTATTTAACAGCAGATGGTTTCCGTGCTCGTTTGCTACTCTTCTCACATAAAAAAGGTTTTCTAACAGCAAAAACTTTTCATATCCTCACGCCTGCAATTTTAAATGGAAAAATATACGTATATATTTGAAACAGCAAATGTTAGATGGAGGTTACTTATATTCATTTGTGAACTGCACAGAAATTTAAAGGTATTAGAGCCGTTAGAGCCGTTAGAGCTAGAGAGAACAGAAGTTCTATTTAAGGATGGACGCGGGTGCGTTCCTACTGTTGAGAACTAAGATGGTCGCCTGTAAGAATGTGTATCCGGCACCACCTCCCCAACCGAAACACAATACAAACATAGATCAAAATCATACAAATTCGCTAAACGTATGCAATTTTGCCACTGGTGGTCATCCAATTTTCGACCCCACCTGACGTTGCTTAACTTTCTCAATCATTCCCGATACCAATTTTCTTCATATTTATTTATGATAACAAAAACGTTAACTTGACATACAGTACACGACTAAAATGTTTCAAAACCACTCAAATTCACTCCAAATACCTGTTCCGTCCAATAATTCCGTCGATACAAAACAATATTGAAACGTATTTACACAGAGTACGTCGTAGTTATAGAGAAAACAATACAATAACTTGAGTATTTTGTGAAATTTGTACATTGTAATACGTAAAAGAATACATTAATCTGTGTTTCTCCATCTAATAATGAGTTAAAGGAGTAAACGAGCATGCAGGCTATCTGATGTTAAATTAACTTCAGCCCATGGACATACGTCTAACATCAAACAAGACTACTCCTGCCTGACGTCGTGCATAGATGCGTGGCTATTTCCGAGGGCAGAGATGATCGATTACCTTGTAAGTGTGGCAACCGCACCTCTTCAACCCAAACACAAGTAACGCTTTACGGCAGATTATGAGGGCGGCGGTGGCACCAATTTAGTGGAAATGTACTTCTACCAAATTTTTCGAAGTATAACATCTATTGGAGAGATGAGATGAGAGAAACTTTTACAATCAGTTAATATCATTTTTTAATCGATATAAAATCTCATTTCAAACATATCGGTTAATTATAAACGAACCTCCCCGCTTTTTATGAAGCGATACCTTTTTAGAGTGATTTTATTTAATTTGAAATACACATTGTGGGAGGCTTCCATCTTAGTCCTCAAGAGTAGGAACGCATCCGCGTCCATCCTTGAATAGAACTTCTGTTCTATTTGAGATTGAACGTGGTTGTCCATGGGCTGCAGTGACCACTTAACATCAGGTGGCCTGCATGCCCGTTTCTTACTCTTTCATAATAAAAAAACCAGGCATAATATACCTCATTTATTTTCATTTTACCTATTTATTTTAATAAGGTACAATATATATAATTTACTATTATTTTTCTATTTTAAATTAAGATATAATATGTCATATATTTTCATTTTTACCTCTTAAATTAAAATACATGTAAAATATATTATTTATTATTTTTATATCTCTTAAAACAAATAAACTATAGTACTCGTATACCTAATTTAACATGATTTTTATCTATTTTTCTCATTCATTGAATATCTTTAAGTACAAATGTAAACCTCTTGAAGGCAATACTCTGTGAAAGCATTGTTTACAAGCTGCACATTTAATTCAAATTCCGCAGTTACGTCATTTTACACTAGGGGTAGTATTTCGAGGAATGTCGCAATGAAAATTTCGTTTCCGTCCCTGTTTTTAATTAAAAAGGGTAGCTTTATTGGATCAGGTGTTAATTTGTATAGAACAGCACTGCAGGTTTATTGCCTTGTAAGATTCTGTGCTGAATGAGCAATGAGCAGTAAAAGATATAAGATAAACAGCTCAAGCAAAATGTATGTCTAGTAAAGATAATAGATAGATAAAACTACGAAAGCTCCCGAGGTACATGTTTAGTCTGACTGTGACTGAAAAAAAAGTGTTTTCTTGTTAAAATATAAAACGAGCGTGAAGGACACCTAATGTTAAAGAGTATTTAGAGCCATCTACGTCCAATCTCAAACAAGACGTACTTCCTGCCTTACGTCGAGTGTATATGCGTTGCTATTCCTGGGAACTGAAATGATCACCTCACTGTTAATCGTTGCCGCAGACCGTACCTGTGCAATGCAAGAACTGCTTTACGGCAGATTAATAGAACTGAATTGCATAACGCACATAGATGCGTTGCTACTCCTAAGGACTGAGATCACCTCAATTCTTTTTTATAATTGATGCCTTTGACCAAATCTCTACAACACAAGAAGTTTACGGCAAACTAACAGGACTAAAGTCCTGTCTACTTCTCCTGAGGACTAAGATGATTACCTCACATGTAATTGTCCCCGGCGACCGCACCTGTATAAAAACTGCTTTACAGCAGATAATGAAGACGGTGTTGGTACTTCTCCAGTCAAATTGGTCCACCATCTTACAAATATGCAAATAAACAAGATATTACTCGTAACGCTAATCCGGAGAAGTAGGTAAAACAAGAGTAGTTTCAAAAAAGGACTTTTTATAAAAAGTTTTATTAATATGATGTGATAGGGTGGCACTATAAAGATAGGAACATATTTCACTCGCCGCTTTTTGCTTTATCAGGTATTTGTTCTACTGATAACGTGTAACGAGTAACGAGCTTAGCGAACACATTTGCCCATTACAAACTAATTTATTAACTTTATAGGTTGTAGCTACGTGCCACTAGATGTCGCCAGTTAACAGCAGACTCTAGTGCTTATTTTATATTTCAGAACTATTCATTCATTACCAATATCAATTTGAGGCCTTTAAGGGCACCACGCAAGCAGTACGAGTGCGTACGATTTGAGATCCAGGGGCTTTCCGCAATACGCTGCGAAACTTTCGAACGGGTTTTGTTTGGTAAATGAAATTTTCACATAACCTTGTCTTTCTCTCAAAAGATATCCCATGACGTTTTCCCCCAGAAAAAAAAGAAGGTCCGTACGTAAAACTCTACATGACTCTACCACCGCTAGATTATTAAATATTTACTATCGCTAACCATCACGCAGTGAAACCAGTCCGTGTAGACTAGAACATATTTCACTCTGCACTTTTTGCCTCATAATGCTGTCTCTGGCGAGACGAAGAGCAAAAAACTTAATGTATAATAATACATTACAATATATGAGATATAAATAAGTAGTGCGTACATTATGTGGCGGTTTTTATGGGTACTTAGAACTGGATGAATTAGGTTACTTATTATTTGTATTTGAGGTGGAAGATGTAATTTTTTAGGGTTCGGTATCACGAAAGGAAAAAACGGAACCTTATGGAATCACTTTGTTGTCCGTGTGTCAAGACCCTTTTTCTCAGGAATACGTAGAGGTATTAAGCTGAAATTTATATCAAGTACTCAGGTCTACTGTTTCTTAGAACTGTGAAAAAATCAAACAGCTAAGCCAACACAATCAAAAGATACAGCCGTTTATGCCGCAAATTTTCGGAAATTTTCGAAACTCGCAAGGGAATCAAAACCTACAAGGTACTTCCCGTGAACTCAGAATCTTGAAATTTGGTACGAAGCAGTCATATAGCACAGAAAGGAAAAATTGCGGAACCCGTAATTTTTTCCATCATATAATAAAAATATTTTACGGAATCCTCAGTCCGACTAGCACTAGACCGGTTTTTTTTTGTTTGTTTTGGATGTGAAAATCATGAAATGATCCCGTCCGCCCAGGGCCGGGATGAAAGGGTATATGAGACTTTTACTGACTCAAACCACACTATATTCCTGCTCAGCCCTTAAAATTCTGGGAGCCACAGGATCTCAATTGAACAACTACAGCTACCCTGGCACGCACATCATTACACTGTAGCGGGCCCCAGTAACGGTGTTTCCTCTATGAATGGAACACGTAGAACACTACGCGTTGCCATCTCAGGCCTGTTACTAATTTGTAAAACAGTGACATTTTCTTTAGATGATTATCATTGTTTTCTCGAAAACTACAAACTTAAAAAAATTGCAATAACTTTTGAGCACAAACACACACCAATACTACAGAAATATCTAATTTTATATACAGGTAATTTGGAAATACTGGAATTGTCTCTAGACGCATACTAATAAGTTTTCTTGTAATCTACAAACATAAAAATGTGGCAATAACTTGTGAACATAATTTAAAAGTTATAAATTAAATTGCTACTGTGACACGTACAAATTTATGTTGAAATTTCAGTCATTAATAATTCCATTAATGAGTGTATTGTCGGCTATTTTCTTTTAAATGTCTACCGACAAAGAATAGAATAATTTTTATGCTAATCAAAATACCTACTAAAGTTTAATTTTATGTTTCTTGGAAACGACTACGGAGATAATTTATAATTTTAAAATTAAATTGTGAGATACAATGTAGGTGGTGTTACAGGTGGGAGAACTATAGTTTGACTGGAGATGTACCAACGCCGTCCCCATAATCCGCAATAAAACACTTGTGCTTTAGTTGGAGAACGTGTGGTTTCCGGCTACATTTTGAAATGAGGCTATCATCTTAGTCCTCAGGAGTAGCAACGTGTCTACGTTCGAGCTCAGATAGGATTTCAGTCGTGTTTGTGGTTGTACGTGGATGTCTATGGGCTGCGA
>DWON01010902.1:0-10498 GCA_018251015.1 Phocides pigmalion okeechobee
ACTCTTTAAAATGTACCTATAGATAAAACTATATAACTTTATATGGGCACCAAGGAAACGTTTTATTGAGTTCTCTCGAATTCTCTTCAATGTCTGGACGGCTATGACCACTTACCATGGTAACCACTTCCATTTTACATTTATTTATTTTATTTGTCACACCAACAAGATGTACACTACAAACTTTGTAAGAGTAAGCAAAAAATAATTCAGTGCTCAGTGATACCACTTTTATAGGTGTAATCTACATGAACATTGAGTCATATAAAGAAAATAGTAATACCACACGCAAATAAAATAAATTACCCATACCTGGATAAGAGCGATGTCGGGCTTAATGATCTTGCGATGGAAAAGCTTAGGGATATCCTGTAGGAAGATGGGGATCGCGTCTGAACGACCCTCGGCCACCGACTTCCGTACGTTTGCTGCCATAAACAGCGAACATGATCTGGAGAAAAACATGTTTTATAGATAAACATACATTTAAAGGTGGGAGAAGTTCGACCGGGGAGATGCCACCGCCGCCCTCATAATCCGCCGTAAAGCATTACTTGTGTTTCGGTTGGAGACGTGCAGCTGCCGACTACACTTTGAAGCGAAACGACCATCTTATTCCTGAGTAGCAACGTATCTACGTTCGGGGTCAAATAGGATTTCGGTCGTGTTTGTGGTTGTACGTGGATGTCTATGGGCTGCGACTACTTAACACCAGGTGCTTTGCATGATCGTTTGCTACTCTTATAACATACGATTTTTTTGTGCGGGATATTCACGTGTTGCTTGCGGGGCTTGTATACACCGGTTGTGAGTACAAATCTGTATGGGCGAACATAAATGGGTGGGAGTTGAAAAAACAATGGCGGCACGAAATTAAATACGAAAATGAAATATAAGATGATTTTTTACTGAAATGTGATAATGAAAATGAAGATGAAGTTGTTCTTGTCCTATTATCTGTCTTGACGAAGATTGAACCCGGAGCCCTTAGTGCCCGCTGCATATCGAGGGTCGTTATACTTTCTAAAATACCTATGTAGTCTGGTATTTTTGCTATCCAAATTTAAATGTTGACGTAGGTCATACATTGGACTGGTTCCAAAAGAATTTTTATTTGAGTACGAATTGTAGAGTCGGCGAATCAACACAGTTGCAAGAAATAGATGTATCAATACAATACAATACAATTCTCGTTTATCTTTATTTATAACCTTACAATATTTATTTATCGCCAAAATAAAAACATAATTACACCATTTTCTGTACGACATTACTTACAGATTTTTTTTTATAATGTAAGAGAAAGAAACGGGCATGCCACCTGATGTTAAGTGGTCACTGCAGCCCATGGCCAACCGCGTCCAATCTCAAATAGAACAGATTTTTTTTTAAAGATGAACGCGGATGTGTTCTTATCTTGAGGACTATGACGGTCGCCTCCAATAATGTGTATCCGGCAACCACACCTACCCAACCGAAACATAATACAATCATGAAGAACATGTTGCTTTACGGCGGGTTATGAGGGTGGTGGTGGTACCTCCCCGGGCGAGCTCTAATGGCTCTACCACCTTTAATATCCAACGAGGTCCAATGGCACATTACAAGGCTGTTTAGTTTAGCAATAACGACGTTTACCCTTGGTGTTGCCATTCAAGCGTTGCATCAGGGATGCGGTTCTCTTGCGTAGAATTGTATAAAAATCGTCTATGCGCGCTTCAGTGAACATGCCCAACGCACTATAGTAACGTGGCAGCCCCATAAGCACTCTAAAAGCGTCATTGTAGTAGACACAGAGCGTTGTATGCTCTCTGTGAATATTTGGGTCAGACGTTACAGGTGTAAAAAGATTGGTTTTATGACTGAAAAAGTGTAAGTTTGACACTCCTGTCGATTTTTGCAAATCTACGGGTCCGCATATTGCATATGACAGCCAACACCCAGCGTTCCCTCTAGATCGGTATCATTCGTGCCATCCTTGGTAAATAAAATAATAACAATAATCCTAAAATTACAATACTGCATCTTACCTGCGATGAGTTCCCAGCTGGCAACACTACCTCGTTGAATACCTAAGCTAATTCTCTGACCGAGGTAAGTGCCAGCTGTATGGTCGTTGACTCTATCAACTTTGGACCGATTATTCTAAGTAACAAATAAGACTATGATGTATAAGATTGATAATTTACTCTTATAAAATTTGAAATAATAATATATTATATGAGAAGAGCAGCGAACGAGCATGCCAATCACCTGATGTGAAGTAGTTGCTGCCCATAGACATCCACGTACAGCCACAAACACTACTAAAATCCTATTTGATCTCGAACGTAGATGCGTTGCTCCCGAGGACTATGACCGTCGCCTCGCCTTTAAACTGTAGCTAGCAACCGCACCTCTCCAATCGAAACAAAACTAATGCTTCACGGCGGATTATGAGGGATAATTTAAGCCCATGTTTTCAAAGTAGCAGACAGCATATAGTATTATTTGTATTTAAACCATAGGAGCTTATATATAAAGAAAAGTTTTATTAAGTTTTGTTTTCAATTCTACTAAAAACAACTTTTTTAAGAAAATTATGTAAAGTTTTGTAATATATTACTAAAAATTCCAACAAGTTTTTGTGTTTCCTGGGAAAAGGTTTCCAGCTACGCCAATATTGATGCTTGACTGCCGTGATAGTCATCTCTAAATATTATAAAAAGTCTCCCGTTTCGTCTGTCTGTCTGTTTGTTCGTGATAAACTAAAAAAGTACAGGACGGATTTTCTCGCAGTTTTCAAAAACAAGTATAGTGATTCCTGAGGAAGGTTTTGGTGCATAATAAGTTTTTGTTTCTAATTTGGTTAAGAAATTAGACATTTAAACTCAATATAGTAATTCAGTCGTCTGTCAGATGTTTCTAATTGTTAGTTTTTGCAACTAGGTAATGAGTGGATGCATGTATGAAAGAAAAATAACGTGAGTCAATATAAACTCTATCCGATCGAAGCTAGGCCGAGTCGCTAGTAATAGATATTACACCTAGACCTACTTGACTGATCGAAGTATTATTTGATACCTTGGTACCTTGACACGATGTAACTGTGATACTGTGTGTAATGTTCGTAATTCTTAAAGAAAAATAATTTAAGTAAATATAAACTCTATTACCCGAGCGAAACTCGTCGCTCCTTCGTGACATAAAGAACCAATAAACGACCGAATGATGTTTTTGACCTTATGTCCTTGTAGGTATTTTACATAACGTGTTCAAATGTTTTAAACGTGCACTTGGATACATGATCATTCTTTTGTCATTAATATTCACGTATCGTATTTAAGACCGCATTCAACTTTACTTAACTTAGGCGATTGTTTACGTTTTTAAAATCAATTAACGTGTCCTCCTAATGAGGGAATTTCGCATGAATCTTCTCACCAGAGGTCACCCATCCAGTTTCTGTCCTCGCCATATGTTCCTATGTACGCGCACTTCAGTGTAGTGTGCATTAGTTCCTCTTTTATATAAAAAAAAATAATCATTTATATCAGACAATATAAACAAAAATTCTAAAGTATAATTGAATACAGAGGTCCATATTATATATACCTTACAGACTAACATACATATTAATATATACTTATAGCTAAGTCACGTATTTGTTGCGACGTTGGACGCAGTTCTGGTGATTTCCGGGGTCCTCTCCGTCCACGGAACTTCCGGAACACAATTCTCATCGGCCACAGCTCCTCCTTCAGGAAGATCGCTAGTTGTTCGATGGGGATGCGTATAACAAATGAACTAAAGTTGACTGCGTTAGGCGCCACCGACTTTTCGACCACCAGTCGGTACTTGGTTCTTATTGCCAAGTACTCTACTACGTCAGAATGCTTCGTGTTGTAGTGGAGTCGTGAGACATACCCGAGCGTCACGGAAACAACAGGTCGCAGTAGAAAAACAACACTGTATTAATTATGTTGGTCTGATTTTTTGAATCAATATGGTTATTGTCAATGTCACCCAAAAATATCAAGACTGATAAGATTGATATCGTCAATCTTACCGAAAGTTATATCGTTATGTCTTTAAATGGAAATGAATTAGGAAAGCCAGCCGGCATGAAAGAAATACGCAGAAATGGGGTCACAGCTCCAATACACTGAGTAATGAGATTTAACACTTTCCCTGCGACGTACAACACTGTGCATTGCGCGGCGCAACGCGCTTGCGGCTTGTACACACCTGTCTTGTACATACAAATCTATATGGATTTCGGGCGAACAAAAGTGCTGAGCTTTCGTTGGGCAGCGAACATTACGCTCGATTTACATTACGATGATTTTTTTATGTGAGAATAGCAGCCAACGTGCATGCAAACCACCTGATGTTAAGTAGTCGCAGCCCATATACATCCACGTACAGCCACAAACACGACTGAAAGCCTGTTTGAGCTCGAACGTAGATACGTTGCTACTCCTGAGGACTGAGATGTCGCCTCGCTTTAAAGTTCGCTCTTCAACAGAAACACACCTAATGTTTTACGGTGGTTTATGAGGACGGCTGGTACACATCTGTCTTATACGTATAATCTGTATGGATTTCGGGCGATTAAAAATGCTGTGTATACGTCGGAGAGCGAAGTCTGTGTATCCATAGATGATACACAGATGCTAAAAGATACAATATTTCAGCGAATTGTTTGCTAGCTGTAATCATGAAAGAGGTATCTCAAACCCAATAGCAGTAAATAAAATGTCATTGGATGTCAAGCTTATCAGATAGACACTTTGGTTTGCATTACGTTTGATATCGGTAAGTATTCGGCAGATAAATACCAGATATTATTGATAGCTCAGTTATATAATGCTTTGGGTTTTCAAGGTTACAGGAACCGCTAAAAACTTGACTACACGCTACACTTTATACATATACAGGCAGTCCTCGATTTACGTCGTTTTAAGCTAAGTCGAGCATTGTTTTGACACTATTCTTCAAACATATGTCAAATGTTTCGATTTCCGGCATAGGAGAATTCACTTATCGTGAGTAGAATTGATAGAGGATAGAGGTAGAAAAATATGTCTCGACTTACAAGGACTTAGGACTTTAGGCAAGGCTAAGCAATACGTTTGTATTGCCTAGCCTAGCCTAAATGTGTTAACATTTAAACATTATTTGTAAATTTTCCAATATAATATATACTACATGGGCGAAATATACCTATATTTCACCACCAACAACGACCTCCCGGTCTGTCTTTAGGATGTAGTTATAATATTGTATTCCATTCCCACGGAATGCATCTGTTGCTAGAACAACTGACTTTGTATTGTGCGGTTACTCCATTTAAAATATACAAGGACTGATTCGTTAAAATATATTTAACGAATCAGTCGATTATCAACCGCCAATTAAATAAGACATCTCTTATAAATAGTTGTATTTTTAACACACTTTTACTAGCTTGGGTTGTATGTATGTATGGAATGGAATTTTTAAGCATAATTTTCACCAATTTCTAGATGTCTGATTAATTTGAAACATTGCAGACGTATCAAGGACGGATGACAATGCAATAATATGAAAAAAAAATAAAAATAAATTATAGTAAAAAAAACAAAAAAGCACGCTTTTATAAAAAAATCCCACAGATTTTTAGTTTTTTTCTTTTTTAACTACTATTTATATCTAGAAACAGTCTGTCATATGGTTGTAAATAATCTGGGTATCGTTTACATGTTCCTATGCACCGGGTACTTAAATATTTTCGATTTTCGATATTGCGAACCAGTTGCATGGATCGTTGTCAATGCGAAACTCATGGTTACACTGTCAATCGTGGTAAGACAGTTTTTCCGTGAACAAGATGATTGCATGGGGCAACTGGTTCGAGATATCGGCAATCAAAAGTCATTAATCATGAGAACCCGGACTAACCTGGCACATGGTAAAATGTATAAATTCCGCGATATTGTTTTTTATGTGAGAAGAGCAGCAAACGAGCGTGCAAACTGCGTGATGTTAAGTAGTCGCAGCCTATACATCCACGTAAAACCACAAACACGATCGAAATCCCATCTGAGCTCGAACGTTGCTACTCCTGAGGACTAAGATGGTCGCCTTGCTTCAAAATGTAGCCAATAATATTAGTTTACAAGTATAAAACTGGGTACCTGAAGATATCCTTGCATTCGGGCGCAACGTACGGAGCCTCCTTCTCGGTGTGCATGTGGACAACCTTGATGTCTTTCAAGGAGCCAGCCTTGCCAACTTCAGTCATCGCGTTGAGCAGGGGCACGGGGGTCGCCGCTGCACCCTGGGCGTACACCGTTTGACCTGGAACGATGAGAATGTCTTATTTATTTGTTTGTTTATTGTCTGTCTGTGTATAGTCTTGTTGTATTAATTGTCTAATAACTAAAATATTATATAATATTTCGAAGTATAAGTGAAAAAAATGAAAAGGTACTATCATAGAACAATACTAATATGTAATGACGCGCGCGTGTGTTTGAACATGCTGTGCGCGTGTGTGTGTTTGTTTGTGCGCTTGTGTGCACACGTGCATCCGTTCGTGCGAGTATTTATGCTTATTACAATAAGGTTACGATTTATTCAAAGGAGAATGTAAATTAAGAGGAATTTTACAAGCTTAAGTAGTGTTACTTTCTGATGAGTTTTCGAAACCCATAAAGAGGGCAGAATTCTAGGGAAGTGAATAAAACGACCCTTTGTGTTATTGCATTTTTATAATAATATTGTCAAAAAAATAAAAAAGTAATAAGTGAAGAGAATGAAATATGGTAAAAGAGGTTTTATTGTGCAGTTCTGGTTTCAATATATTTTCGGAAATCAATCCATAACTTTTATTCGTCTATTTGTAATATTTGATATCTTTTTCTATACCACGGCAATAACGCTTAATTGATTTGGGCAAAACATTTAATTTTGTTATCTTTATACTAAGATTTTAAAGGTGGCAGTGCCATTATAGTTCGCCCGGGGCGGTACCACCTCCACCCTCATAACCCGCCGTAAAGCGACATGTTATTCATGTATTGTGTTTCGGTTGGGGAGGTGTGGTTACCGTATACACATTATTGGAAGCGACCAGCTTCGTCCTTAAAAGTAGGAATGCATCCGCGTCCATCCTTAAATAGGACTTCTGTTCTGTTTGAGATTGGACGAGGTTGTCATGGGCTGCAGTGACCACTTAACATCAGGTGGCATGCATACCCGTTTCTTACTCTTACATTATAAAAAAATATATATGTTTCAGAATATATATGTTACAGTACGCTATGTCGAGAGTGTATCCGTCTTGTTTTCTTTTAAAAATTCACTTAACACTCACTCCGGCATATATCACTGCTGTGTATTGCGCGGCGCAACACGCATACGGCTTGTACACACCTGTCGTTTACGCACAAATCTGTATGTTTTACGGGCGAACACAAGTGCTGCGTTTACGACAGCGCTACAAGACTGGTAACGGACATTACATCTGAGTCTTCGTGGATGATACACTGATGCTAAACAATACAATATTTGTGTGAATTGTCGGCACATCTCCAGTCTAGAGAAAAGAGCTCCAGTTTAATGCCGCCTCCTACAATCATGACTCGATTTAAAACTTTAGAGCCGTAGTCAGTGTTAAACGGAGCCAAGGATACAGCTAATATTATCTTCAAACTGCGTTTATAAACATAAACTGATTTAACAGGATTGGAATATCTAAATATAAGTAACAGTTTGCATTAACCATTAAAGTTGGACTTAAGTTAGCATATTAACTATAATCTCCGAATCGTTAATGGCTCGTTATCACAATTTGCATATTTACTCTCGGCGATAACGACAACCTACAACGGGATTTGACAGATTGATAAGAATACAAGCATAACAGGCCATTAGAGCAAGTACTTTTTTACTCTAAAGAAACAAACGAACATGCATTCTACACTTTTTATGTGAGAAGAGTAGCAAACGAGCATGCAAACCACCTGGTGTTAAATAGTTCGCATCGAATAGACATCCACGTACAGCCACAAACACGACCGAAAACCCATCTAAGCTCGAACGTAGATACGATGCTAAAATACCTGAGGACTAAAATCTCTCTAACCGAAACACAAATAATGTTACTTACGTTTCGGTTAGAGAGATTGCTGGTGATATGGTAATTGTCGTATGGACGTCTACAACTCTAAAGTAATTAACACTTTTCCTGCGGGATGCACAAATGCTGTACATCACTTGTAACGTAACGTGCTTGTGGCTTGTATACACCTGGCGTGTACGTACAAATCTGTATGGATTACAGCAAGCGACTGCGAACGGAAACAATGTCTGTGTATTCGTAAATGTTACACAGATTCTAAAAATACACAAATTATGAAAATCGTCGGCGCATCTTGTCTAAAGAAAACAGGTCCAGCTTATTGCCGCCTCCCGCAACGCTGACTCGATGTACATTAATTTATACATGACGGTACTCAATTTTAAAAGTAGCGATTCAACTACACAATGAAATAATAGTTCCAATTAAATTGATTGGCTTGAACACAATGCTGTGTCCTGTATTGGTTTTATTGACCAATGCCTAAGTTAGATTAACGAAGCTAATTATTTTTTATGAGATACAAGTAGCTAACGAGAATGCGGTGCATCTGATGATAATTTTATGCACTGTTTACAACTCCAACTCGGTTTGGCTTTAAGTGTGCAATTCACATAATGGGTGCATGTGATGTGTTTGTGACGCAAGACGACCATTTTGTAAAATGAGCATTTCATAATGGACGATGAAGACTTCGCGAACTTAGCATTTCTCAATAATTTGATTGCGATGGTCATATTACATCGAGTGAGGATTGCGGAAGGCGGCACTAAACTGGAGTTATTTTCTGTAGACAGAAGATCCGCCGACTGAAATTTAGAAATACATTTTTAGCATCAGTGTTGCATCTACGAAGACACAATGTGTCGGACAGTCTTGTAGCGCCGACGTAAACACAACACTTGTGTTCGCCCGTAATCCCTACAATATTGTACGTATAACACAGGTGTGTACAAGCCATAGCCAACATTGATGTCAGTGTAACATTTCTAAGTTTACAGAAAAATCATCAATACAAAAATATTATTATTTTAAATTGATCTACTTTAAACTGACATCCTGTTTTTGTATTGATTTACCGTGTTAATAAGAACACCCACGGCCGTTGTCTGACCGGAAAATGCCGAAAATTAATATATTTCTTTGTTTCCCCAACCTCATTTAAAAAAAATGCATTTGTTACACTTAACATCACTTTAGAAAGTACTGCTACAGTCGTGGGGTTTTGCACAATGAAACGCCGAGATGATTTTTGCACACTTAGTATATTTAACGGACAGAGTAACGTCCTACCCCCTGCTTGTATCTCGAATGCCCTTTAATAATCTGCTACCCTGTTTATATAGTTTTATCATTGAGAGTCAAATATCGACTAATTACATTAAAAATCGCTAAATTAATACAAAAGTAAATAATAACGCTAATTAATAATGATTAATTAATATTAATAATCATAATGTATAGATCAACTACAATATGCCATATCTGTTGTGGGACTATTGGGTAGTTGGTAACATTATTTGTAGGTTAACTTTGCACCAAATAAGCGATAATACGAAGTATACATTATATTGCTATAATCCGCCACGGATTATGAGAGCGGCAATGGTACCTACGGTCGCACATCTATAGAGTGACCGCAAAGTATTACCAGCTAAACGAGTACTATTTTATGACGCATAATTATTTTAGGTACACATAAATTACCTTATTACCCACTTCTTTCGCCCGCGGCTTCGTTCTTAACTTAACTAAATTAACATTAAACATAGTTATACCTAATTTTAATTTATACTAATTTGTTTAATCTTAAAACAAAGATATCTTAAAACTAAATAATAAAAACCTAACCTAAACAATCTCAGGGGAGTCCGGACCCATACGGCATGGGTCCAAGAACGCCTTTGTCTAAACATATGAAAATATTAAAACTAAGACATCTTAAAACTAAATAATAAAAGCCTAACCTAAGCAATCTAAAGGGAGTCCCGACCCATGCGGCATGGGTCCAAGAACGCCTTTGTCCAAACACATTGAATTGAAAAAGATTCATGATCAGCAGCTCGAAACATACATCTTTCTATCTAATATTGTAGTACTTATTAAGAAAAGAATATAATGTATTCTACTCTAAAGAAATATTTTATAAATATCTCATAGCAGAAGAATCTTAGTCACTATCGTAATAATTAGCAGTATAGTACCGTATGCAAAACATAACAAAAAGAATAACAAAATATGCATAGAGACATAAAAAGAAGAGATATTATAAAACCAGAAAAGAACGATATATTAAAAGAGATAGCATGACACAAGAAAAACAATACATTTCCTATAATATCAAACTTATCCAGGGCGAGGGCCTGGAGATCTGTCATACAGGTTATCCTAGTA
>DWON01010903.1:0-10497 GCA_018251015.1 Phocides pigmalion okeechobee
ATATTTTTATACTTCATAAGAATCTAATATATTAAAAAAAATAATGCCTATCTATATCTTGTTTCAAAATTCTTTCTTTACTTTAACTGTCAAAATGTGGAATTCTATTTTTACTGACTAGATTTAACTTTGTTTAGAACATGGAAACATTTTGATAGTTTTCGTAAAGAAAGTATTCTCAAAACTTTCAATCTTTGATTGACTCCAAACTGAAGAGACGCACGAAATATGAAGTTCGTCATGATCTGTAACTTGGAAGACTGATATTAGAAAGAAGTTACTGAAGAGAGAATATTTTGTGACACTCGCGTGTTCTACGGAGAGACGAGCTTGCAAACGAACCAAGCTTAAACGTTAGAACCGTGACTGTTCTGTTTGATATTTATAATACTGTTATTATGAAAACTTGTTGATTTTAAGATTTTAAATTTAGTTTTGTATGTTTTAGATTTTATGATAGCTCAAAGCGATACGACTATTTTGATCTGTACACATAGACTGTAAATTGTTGAAGTAAACAGGCCGAGAGCCTATGAAGCTAGATGTAAGATTTATATGTGCGATGTTTATGGAATTGTTAATCATAATGTTAGGCAAGAGCATGTTTTATTTTTTGATTTTAACACACAATTTTATTTCCGTATTAACCACAATACAGTATATACCGATAACGTTTATATATGATTACTATTTTAAATCCACCTTTTTAAGATTTGATTATTTTTCAAGGAAATTTCTTTAACAACTGCATTATTTTATCGAGTTCGGCCAATAGATATGCTCATTTTAATTTCATATTTTAAATAATATGATTTTTAAAGGGACGATCGTAATTGGCGATTGACTGCAATTGAATCAACGCATCAAAGTATTGTCAACTATTTGGACGTAGGAAATTTTGACTAAACTTGATTTTAAGTAGGACTCATTATACAAGTAAATATTGTTCAGCGATCACTTTCTGTCACGTACATACATACGTTACATACGTACGAACGCTAACCCCACCGTCGAAGCTGAATGTTTTAATCAGTTAACATTGGATATTTATCAACGATTATTGTGTTGTGATTATGAATTTAGGTCATTTATTTAATATATACGTGTGCATTTTGATTTTAACCATATTAACATGTTTATTTATTGTGAATGCTGTGTTGTCGTATAATTATATTTTGATAGATGTTTAAGTATTGATTTGGTACATAATATATGCGATCGTAAGTACGAACTGCATATAAATAAGTAAATCTAGAATAACATGGTAACGCAATTATATGTCAAATCAATTACTTTTAGTTCGTTTTCATTTTCAAAATCATAAATGTAGGTAATTGTTTTAATCATGAACTAGTGATTCGATCTATCATTTTTAAAGTTTGATTATGAGATGTGAGTTGGAAGTTTTTCTATGTGATTTATGAAGTATTACTAAGAATATCAATTTGCTAAGCAATAAGTACGGGAAATAAGAAAAATGAGTTCAAAGGTCATGCATTTTTAGTTTTTTTTTTAAGTTTTTTATAAGGTAGATATTTTTGTACGATTATTTTTAGGTTTAGCTCGTCCAATTAAAGGTTTCTCAAATTTGCTATGGGTGTTTTATTTATTACCAAGTTCACTGTTACAACTATAAAAATTTTAGTTCTCAGTACGTATGTGGCTATGAAAGACTACATTTTTTCAACTTAAACGTTTAAATTACAGTAATACAAATATTCACATCTATTGTAATGTATAGAATTAGTTCAGTTTACTTATCATAAGGCCTTACAAAATAAATTCTTGCAGAAAAGTATGACATACAGATTTAGACATGTGAAAAATATGTACCTACATCTGTAAAGTAACCCAAAACATAGAGTATAGAATCATCGGTTTGACGTATATGTCAACGTCAATTCTGTTTAATGTTTAATGTCATCTGACTTGTGGCGACTTCCAGCAAGAGGTCAATGTCAGAGAATTTTTGCATAACGAAATTGTGGTAACAAAATACATTTGAAATGGGCAACGCGAGTGCGAAAGCTGTGGAAGTGAAAGTTCCCGAGGCGCCGGCGGCGGTAGACGGGGAAAAGCCCAAGTTGAAACCGTGCTGTGCGTGTCCGGAGACGAAACGAGCGAGGGATGCTTGGTGAGGTTATTTTTACTGTATGTTTTATTACGCAATATTTATCCAAAATTATTCCTTCATAATTTTCTGTTTTATTTCATGATGAACTCATCATTGGCTTCTGGAAACCAAGTTCCTTTCAGAATCAAAAAGATTTGCTACATTTCATCCTAGTAGCCAAGTGTGAATTTGTAGAATTGACAAACTTTTCACTATTGAAACAAGTGCTAATGAAATTTACAATCAGCAAGCAAAAATTGGCACCAGAATTTATTTAAAATTGAAATAAGTTTTGCATATTATTTACTTAGTACAATTATTTTTCAAATTCAGTCAATCCAGTTCCATTTTAATATCATTTGGTTGTATTGGAGGGAATGATATGGGCAAGAAGCAAGTAATAACTCGTCAAATCAAAAAAATCTTTACATAGGTAATTTAGACGATATATTTTTTTCAGTATTATCGAGAATGGTGAGGAGAACTGTGGACCTCTGATAGAAGAACACAAGGCTTGTATGAGAAAAATGGGCTTCAATATCTAATTGTAGGGCAGTATTTAATTCAAATACAGTAAATTTTAAACAAATTTTCATTTAAAAATATCTGTAGTAGGAACAACTGATAAAAAATAATTGTTTTCTGATGTGAATTTTCTTATTGGCATAACACATTCCATTAATTTTTTGAAAAGTAATTTTTATTACAAATCTTGTATTGGCCTTAACAGTTATACATCGCTATCATCAAATTGAAATTTCTAGGTATATTCCAATAAAGGATTATTAAGTATAACATAAGCACCGAAGGAGGTAGGCGGCTCATTGCTTCGCTTATTTGTGACAACATGAGAGCTGGGAGGTCTGCATGTGATTATATCCCCAATATTTATTTATTCATTGGAATAACAATAAAGAAAACTGCATAGAGTTAAAAGATTGTACCAAAGTATACATAAACAGGAGGATTGGGAGACTGGGTTACTTTTATTAACAAATGAGAGGGAGGGAGGTAGAAATTATTAAAATTCTGTATACTTAATGCTTGAACAACCCTTTATTCAAACACACTAATTCTACCAGTTTTAGATGGACTTGAGCTACGTGTATTTAATTATATTTCAATGAGCATGGAATAAAGCATTAGTTTAATTATGATATCTTCAATTCCACTTTACAATAGCAAACATAAAAGTCAGTACCACTAGCAGATTTGACCGAGTTAAAGAAAAGTAAATTTATATGTAAAATTTATATCACTAAAAACTTTAAATTTATAACATTATTGTTCATTACATTGTCACTTTCCTTTTTCTTCAAAAACTGCCAAAGAATGTGTTGTTTTAAGTTAATTCCTACTAGTTAGAATAAATATCTCTTGCAACATTCTCTTGACATTGTGAGATCTGCAAAATCACTTAATTCAAAAGCTTAATTTATTTTTAGTTGTAACTTAGATTTTAAATATTGTAAATAAAGTTTTTGTTATTAAAATTGTTGTTTTGTTCATAATCCTTGAATTTTTGTGTTTGAGCAACATTATCATATTGGAATAAGTTTAATTAATTTGAGGAAATTGAATTAAAATAAAAATAATAATATTCATTAAAACTATAGATATTGATATATCCAAGTCATTATTTTCCCCACAACTGGTGGGGATTGGGAACATACTAAATCACACCTATCACATGTTTTGAAATTATCCACAGGACCTCTGGTCATGTTGAAGACCACCCCCAGAATTTATAGATTACAACTGGGACTGATTTCTTAGCACATGTTTCAAAGCACGAAAACGAGCATAAAATGTTGCTACAAATGGTCATTCATATAATATTATTGTTGATTGGCCCCGACGTTGTTTTACTGTTGAAAATTTTTAATTTAAAAGGTATGTGTAGGCTATGATTGAATTTCATTTTATATATTAACAGAAAGGTTAAAACCAGTACATATTTAGGTATTATAAATTTTCTAGCATTACAAGACTTGAAAAGATACCCACTGTAGTGCTATCGACAATCTCTTAACACCAGATTGCAGATTTATACATAGGTCACCAAGCTTTAAAGTCAGCTACCGTTAACCCATTTCTGAGTACAGCTCTCTAAAAATAAGAAAGATTCATACAAATTCCTATAATTAGAAATGAATGCCTAGGATTGGAATTTAGGGTTTGGCGTGTAAGAGGCTGGAAACTTAACAATTAAATAAGCTATCACTTCTACGGAAAGACAGGAAAGGACAAACAATCGAAGATGTTCAAGTAATCACCACATATCTGCAGAGATGAGTTCAATTACACTATTATCTTACAGACAATTATTAATAAATCTCTGTAGGTATATTAATTGTGAACAGCTCGATTACACACCAAACGTCACCAAACCGCCGACAGGGCGTGTGTTTCGCGGGTAAATCTGAAAACTTATTCATATGTCAGAATGCGTTTGATAAAGAATACCGTTCAGAAAAGCGGAGGTGAATCAACTTCCAGCTCTTTACGATCTGTGGATAGTTATGAGTGAGTGTTTTTAAATGTTCTGTTAATAGTCTTTTTTTTTTAAATACGCTGTATTGGAGTTTATAATATAAGGTACCGTCTTAATTAGCGTTATATTAACACGTGGTTTTGATTTTCTTAAAGAAATGGTAGTTTTTCATACATGATTACATTAAATTCAATAAATACTGCGAAAGTGCAGGATTATGACATAAAAACATTACAGACGTAAGCGCACACTTCAAATGTATTTAACCAGCATTTATTATTTTGCAATGATTATAAAGCGGTTATATTTTTGTCCATTTTTTTTTTCTAGTGATATTATCATTCATTTGGAAAAAAAATAAATGGAACCATTTCTTACAATATACGATTATATCATGACACAACTAAAGTTTGAGCTATAAGCATGACTAAGATTTATGAGAGCTTTCAAAAGAACCTAATTTATTATCCACCAAGAAGGCCTAATTACTACCAACCCTTTATAACAACTGGAACTAATTGCTTAAATGAAAAATTTGTGTATAAAACACGGAAGCACGCATATTATTTTGTCATTAGGGGTCACCCATCCATTTCTCGGCCGCAATCCGCAACTACAATCCATACAAGCTGCGAGACTAATCATGCTTATTATGATAAGCATATCTTCAGAATGAGCCACTGCTGGGCGTGGGTCACTCTCCACCATCCACACGCGAAAGCACAGTCCACCACGCTGCTCCAATGCGAAAGCCAACCAAAGTTCCTTGATGTAATAACATTGGTGTACTCATAAGAATTAAAGAGTTCCGAAATTATCATTAATCCCATCATCAGATCTTGACCATATTTGTATGACGTTGCCTCTAAAGCACATTATACCAAAATCGATATTAAAAATATAGCTATTGATTGATTTTTAATTTCTCATGGATCTCCCAAGCATCAACTTCACCAAATTTTTAATACGACCACAAATAAAACATCCAAATTCGACAATAAAAATTTCAAAATCTATTCTTGAAATAAAAATAATTAATAAAAAAACATTGACGAATTGATAACCTTCCTCCATTTTAGAAGTCTGTTAAAATAACTTCCTATAAATCACCGTCATCAACAGCGTGGCGTCATTTTTTAGCATTGACATAATTTTTAGATGATAAAGACGTCAATGCTCTCTGGTTGGCTGATGTTGTCGCTAAGCCTTATATTTCGTTATCTGGTTTGTTTTCATACTATTAAATACCTATATAAGGTTAACTAAAATTGGCGAACCTACAGCTTTCTTCGTCAACCTGTTTGTCCACTGGGTACAAGTCTTCCAGAAAGGAAGAAGTTAGGGCCACCACGCTAGCTTAGTATGTACTATTAGTCTAAACACTTCTCTGGGAACTTTATAAATAACCTTAGTCCTTTATAAATAACCTTAGTCTTGCAAATGTCCTTACTTTTTCCTTTGCCGCGAAAGCAATCAATTTTCATACGAAATTACTTTCGAAAAATCATTTTCGTACCAAACATTTGATTTTCGGATATCGTTATTACATGTTTCTGAAAATTATTTCTTGTCATTCCTAATTACACGCTCGTTTCTTACTTCAAACATTATAAAATTGCCGTTTTATAACTTATCTTGTCTCCTCACCTGACGTTACATCATTAGTTTTAAAATTGATATTATCAACCTATTACATGTATTATCAACTAAAACAGATAACAGTACCTGCCTTGTGTTACCTGTTTATAGTAATCGGTACCTGTAGAATTTGAAGCTATCATCTGATATTAAATCATCGATAGTTACATACCTTACCACCTACTCTGTTACATACGTATATTTAAGACCATCTCCGGAAATTCCGGGACCCTTTAACGCATAAGAAATGGACTCTGTTGGAAAGCATTTTTTAAATACATACTCTGTTGTCTTTTCATGAAAAATAAAAGTAGCTGTTTAGAAAATAATAAAAGTACTGTTTTAATTAACGATCAACATCTTAATTGGAATATTGATAGGTTTTCTTAGTATACAATTGAAAGTACAAAAAAGGGTATTTTCTTTTTACAAGAGTATATAATGTCCTTTCGGGGTCAACTTGAGGTCAGAGGCCCAAGGTACTTGCCCCGTATGCTCTTACGGCGGAGACAGTGCTGCCTATCTATAAATATTATAAACCAAATTTCCCCGTCGCATCTGTCTGTCTGTTCGCGATAAATTTTAAAAGTACTGGATGGATTTTCTACAACATTTTTTTTCTACAACAGGTAGAATGATTCCTGAGGTAGGCTTTGGTGCATAGGCATAAGTCTTTTTTTGTACATTGGGCGAGAAATTAAATAATTACTGGATGCATGTATGCGTAGGTTTCAAATTGTGAAAATTTAGAGAATAAACGCAGACGAAGTCGCGGACACAGCTAGTATTCAATAATAGTTTGTCAACAAATACAATGTACTAAGTATAAATACATGATGAAATACTGATAAAACTTTCATCATCCTGATTATATTGGACTTATAGAACTTTTATCAGCTCATGGCAATTAAGAAATAGGCACGATGCGTTGTTTGAACTTTAACCTGTGTATTATTAAGGAAATAGGTAATATCGTCCTATAAATATTTATTTCTGACGTCAAATATGACAACAGTAGGTACACAGGTAGGTAGGTAAACAGTAGAACGTCGTTCAGGAATAGAAAAAATCGGTTTTCTTTATGGATTAAACAGAAAAGTTTATGGATATGACATTTCGTTTGTCAATTGAGATAATCCTTCAGCTAAGACAATATTGTGTATACAAAAAGCGCAAACATATTATTTAGTGTATTCATTTACGGACTATAATGATGTAGTTAATCTATTGAAATTTCAACGATTTACTTTTTTTATAATCCTAGTTTTGCGGTTTTCTTTATACTTATAGTTATATATACTTTACCACTGTTTTAGCTTCGAGAGACCGTGAAAGACATGTAATAATTTATTATAAGCATACACAGTACAGTAAAAAAAATATTATAGATTTACAGTGATTTTCTTTAAATGGTTGTTATACTCCAAAATTATCTTTGTTATCATTTTATCACTGCCTATTTATTTGTATCTGTTGCTACGTTAATTATTGCACAATATTGCATGTAGAGTCGAAATAATAAAATGATTTTGGTCATTGCTCAGTTCCAACACAAAAAAGCCTAAATTTGCATAGCCTCCAAAAAAACCAGAGGTACAGGCACTCTATGTCCAAAATTTGAGGTAGATTAAGAGGATAAGGGAATAAGTAGTTTTCGACTTAAAGAAACGAAAAAATAAATATTTGGGCAAGGTTTTACATTTATATTACATTAAAAATAAACACAACCTTGATTTTGTTTCCACTAAAACATTTAGTTTGCCACGACCACTGCATAGTAGCCACGTTTCCACGAAACAAAAGTAAGGTTCTCGTACTTTGTAAGTTTTATTATCTACACTATATGTATTTCATAAAATAAAGTCCGTTCCGCTGTCTCTACACTTACATCTTCCAAAATAACCAACGAGTTGTAATGCGTTATTCATTAATAGACAGAGTGATTCTCAAATAGTGATTAATCAAAGACGAAGAATTAAATGTATAATACATTCGTATAATAGTAGAGAAAATTTCAAAGATTTGTAATGTTACGTCGTAATCGCACCCTTGCTATGTATGAGTGGGTCGCTAGTTTGCTGATAAAGTGCCTGCTCGTTTCCCAGAATATTTGGCAGCGCAGCGTCCGATTTTTCCGACTGTGACTGCGTTGAAGACGGGAAACAGTACAAACATAAGTAAGTAACATTTGTTTTTTTTTCTTTACTTATAAATTTGTTGAGATAGGTGTTTTGAATTAAGTAACTACATATGACATAAATTCTTATTCTTATTTGTACTAAATAGTGTCGCAGGAATACGACCACTCCTTTTAGATTTAGATTAGATTATGAAAGTTAGGTTTTTTTATAATTAGTTTTATGGTATAAAATGTTAGTTATATGATATGTGTGTTATGATATCATTTCACTATTAGTTTTTGCTCATGCAGAAATTGATATTATAAACATTTTAACAAATCATACGGCACTACATTTACCCTACAAAGAATATAAATATAAATAAAATAAAGAAAGTAGATTTTTTAATATCTATTGTGTACCCTTAAGGATAAAATTTCCAAAATTCCTTTCTTAGTGCTCACTAACGCTACATATACCTAGATCCTATCTACGAAATCTCCGGACTGTAGACTCAACGATTTCAGCTATGCGTTGATCTCTGGATCTGAGACCTTTTTTGTATATATACATTGATTTTAAAATATGACAGTCAGTACATATTTAATTACTCCATTTATTGTCCATTAACATCCATAAAATCCAGAGATAATAGAACATTGCTCGCGTGCCATGATTAAATCGAAATTATGGCCGAAGTAGGTGGCTCGTGACGCACTGACAAGAAATAGCGTCACTACAAATAGCTCTTATACGATCTCAAAGCGAATATCTACATGACATTATGCGTGTTAGGTGGTAGACCTATAGTTCGACTGGAAGGTACCATGACGCCCTAATAATCCGCCGTAAAAACAGTTCTTGTGTGTCGGTTGGAGAGGCGCGTTTTTCGGTCTGACTTACAAGCGAGGCACCCATTTCAGTTCACAGGAGTAGCAATGCATTGGCAGGTATACTATTTTTTTAATTTCTAAATTCTCATTTTAGGAGATTATCGCACTAACAATTGACTGTTATTATCGATTTCTTCTTTTTTAAATTGATGTTTATTCATTCGTTTACTTTTTGTATCACTATTATGAATCCAGATACTAGGAACGACGTAAAAAACTATGTTGAATATTTTTGAAGAATAGCATACATTATTAAAATATAACATAATACTATTTTAATTGTGTAGTTAACAATTTTACTTCCCAGTCCGAACTATATTCCTGCCAATTATAAATTTATTAAGGTTGTGCTTCCGTAGGTGAACGTAGCAGAATTTCACCATAGTTGAACTACAGTGTTTTACCGTTTCGTTACAACAGGTCGTACTTGTCCGTGCTCACAGGCAGCCCGAGTGGCAGCTGCCGCAGCGTGATGGCGCGGGAGACCACGCCGCTACTGGCTCCAGCGTACAAAACCATCACCAATGGGAGCAGTTCTGACTCTCTGGTATTTTTTTTGTATTTGATATTTAAAACGTATGTTAATTCTTCCTGAAGTTGAAGCAGCTGAAGAAGGTACAGAAGCGACTTGAGTGGGGCCTAGAGAAGAGGCATAAGTCTAGGAATAGAACTCAAAAAAACTGTTGCATATATCGATATATCGATAAGTCGATGTACAATACATAATGCAACGGTAATGTAACAATGTAAATGTATTTCAAGCATTGATAACACGCTAATTATCTCTTTGGGATATAAATATCCGTTTTATCTGTGACATCGTTGTCTTGTCATAGTTTTATTAATAAAGACCGTGAGAATTTAGGCTTTTACGACTTTTTAGATAAAATGTAGGTATAAAAGGTTTTTAATAATACATACTAAGGTGTTTCTAAATTTGCTACTCTCTTCAGAAATCTAACAAGGCAATGCATCAAGGATCAGGGGCTCATTTGAGTAAGAATCCATACGTGTAATTTATTTGAAGAGGACAACTAGCAACTCTTTATTAATATTATCTTGAATTTGCTGTACTCGTATTAACTAAAGGAAACAAAACAGTGATTACTTGTTTGCTCTGCATGGCTTTGAAACCATTGCGCCACGGGGTCTAAATGGCAAAATCAAAATCAAAATCAAAATATTTTTATTCAAAGTAGATTCTTTACAGAACTCTTTTTGAACTTCAATAAACTACCA
>DWON01010904.1:0-10496 GCA_018251015.1 Phocides pigmalion okeechobee
AGTTTAATCTAGTGTTGATTATTTTAATTACGCACATATTTTTTTATAAATTCTGGGGTGCGTGTCAGGTTTTCCATTCTCGACTCGAGTGTGGGAGGCCATAATCTTATCAATATGCTTTAACTATTATAGCATTATACCTTCTATAAAGAAATTCTAAAGTGGCAATACATAGAGAATATTTTTTAAGTGGCAATTTAGCAAAAATCTATTTGTTCATCTCATTTTAACAGGCTGGTGAATGAATGTACAAATGACGAATAATCTATCCATCCATGAGCTTACCTCATTTTTTATCTTCAAACATTAACTTAATGCATATAATATTTAGTTTAAGTTTACTATTTACATGTAAAGTAATAAAAAATAAATGTCAAGACCAATATAATAATCATTGCGTATTTATGTCTTTGAACAATAAAAGTTATTATTAGTCCTATAGTTACTTATATTCTAATAATTATAATGTGACATTGTTATTATGGTATGAGATAAGTACTTTATTTATTTTATTTTTTGTTGACTTGACCCTTTTATTTTCCGCTGGGATAGGGTTTCCCCTCATAACTAGGGAGGCGTGAAATGTCCAATGCTAATCCAATGTTTGTGGTGGAGATACGGATTAGTGGTCAAACCGTCCGTTGGATGTTTTCGAACCGTCCACAGGGACTCCGACAAAACTTAACGACTGGCTCACAAAATACAGAAATATTTTAATTCTATCTATATAAAGTTTTTACTATATCAGTCTATGACAACACACAATAAACTCAATTAAGATTAAGGTTGTGGTAGGTAACCCCCACTTTTTCTATAATTAGTACATTATTATTGACAAATATATTGATCTGTCGATGACAATATCGGCGCACATGATTCTTCTACTTGCATTCATCGAATCATTCCACGACTATGCTCGAAGTGGCTTGATATTGAAATTTCTTACAATCTACACGAGCTGCGAGTCTATTAAGATGTACTTATATAAGACGTTCCATCTTAATCTTAAAGCAGCAGTGCACTCTTGTCCGACCCCAGTTAGTACTTCAATTTTGCTTCGCATTCATTATCAATGTTAATGGGTAGCAGCGACAATTCACCGTCAACTACTTACATGCTCGTTTGGTACTTCAATTTCAAAAGTACCACTTCATAACACAACTCCTCTAGGCACCTATTTCAAAGCTACTATTTGCGAAACAATATTTAAAGTGCTATTAATATTAATATTAATAATAAGAACTATTATGATTTCTTTTCAGTACAACATTGCGTAGTGAAAGAATACAATGAGTTTTCCATTCTTCAATATAAAAAATAACTCCAGGTCTACCAACAAAGAATAATGCGAAATCGGCTCGAGGCAGTCAGAAAAAGCGTTGTATGTTACTAATAGGTTTTTCTTTTGTTTATACTTCAGAATTTTGGTGGGCGTGGAATCCCGAATTCACACCAAGTGGCTGTGTGCTGCACACATACTATTGTAGTTAACAATAATAGCTTGAAATTCGCAAAACAAATTATGAATTCTATATAATCCATGCCCCCAATTAAGCAAAGGTTGCGGTTATGTAACACGCTCCACTAGGCGTAACAACACGGAGCTCTAGAACCTGTGAAATTATAATGGCGCCCTTAAATAGAATAAATTATTTCAGCAACTATCATAGTTTGTAACAAATAGATGTTTATAGCTCATGGAAATGTATTTGAATGATATACAATTACGACATCTCTACGCTTATTTCCACCGTTCTTATGCGTTACTGCTGGGCACTAGTTTGTTCTCATAACTGGAAGAAGTTTGAGGCAAATTCTATTTCTGCAGGGGTCTGTGCAAACACGACTGTCGAATGTTTCGAAATTGCCTATAAATCTCCGATATGATTTAATAACTGTAGTTTATAAATAACAACCTTTATTGTCTACTTAACAATTTATTGAAGCGTAGAGATGCGTATGGATTTTGTCGTTAGTGGCCACCCATCCAATGTCTATACACGACCGATGTTGCTTGACTTTATCAATTTATGATAGTGTGCGCAAGTCGCGGGAATATTTACTTCACTAACGTCATGTCTACTTAAAAAAAAGGCTATTGAATAGTATTAAGAAATGTGAAGGTGGTAAAACTTTATATGATTTAACTATTTATTAGTCCTTACATGAAGTTCATCGTCAAAGATACTCTTAACAAAGTTACGTGATCAACTTTGTGTCGGGGTTCTGTTATATTTGAAGTTGGTTAAAAGTCAAATCAAATGAAATCCTTCAGAGACCAACTTTAGTTAGGTCTCCCTAGGTTACTGTTAGATACCTCCGTTCCATTGGCAACAGTAACCTTCATAATGTGTCAACTAATTCGAAATGAAAGGAATAAAAGCCTCCCAAAGACAATCACCGATTGTTTTGTGGCAAACAATGACCTCTAAAACCTTGACTTACATGGTTTGACAAAGGCGCGAAAATTGTAATATAAAGGTATATATTAACTTATATCAACAGAATTCTTTATTCTTAGGTTAATTGATGTATTGATAGAATAGAGCGGCGGATTTCCATGCAATATAAGCTTGAACGCCTGCTATTAAGTGTATAGCAATACGTTATTTGGAAATATATATTTTTTAAATACGGACTTCTCATTTCCAATATTATATAGTGCGATAATACATAGTCAATTACCCGACAAGAATTATAGACAGAATTGTGTGCAAAATTTAATGTACATTAAATCATTAAGTGCGCGTTATAGAGTTACAAGCAAACGAACATGCAGACAACTTTTCATCTTATTATTTATTTTTTGTGCGAAAAAGTAGCAGAGCTTGCGTGCAGACAACCCAATGTTGAGTAGTCGCTGCAACCCAAGGACATTCAAATGCAACTTTAAATAGGACCGAATCCCTATATGAAGCCGCAATTGTTATTCCTGAGGACTAAGATTGTCGCCTCGCGTTAAGTGTATCCGCTACTGCAAGATTGTAGAAATACATATTAGGTGTTATGCTAGTAGCACTATTCGTTCAGATTTAGAAATAAAAGTATCACTTTAAAGTGATTAATATGATGCATGCGCCAATTGAAAGAATTAATTACTTTATAATATTATTACTATATGATATTACAAATAAATAGAAAAAAAGCGTGCAGCAGTTTCGAGACATTTCTAATCATTGCCATCTGATGTTAACTGGTCTCTGCAGCCCATATAGATCCATTTATAACCTCAAACGCGACTTAAATCTTATTTGAGTTTATACATAGTTGCATTACTAATATAGGTAGATGTTTTATTGACCGACATAAATGAATTAGTTTACGGCGGATTATTAGGTTTGTGACGGTACTTCACAGGTTAAGATATTCTAGTTCTAACACCTATCAATTCATATGAATAGAGAAAAATAATAATGATTCTTAAATCTCTTTAAAAATATAACATTTCATTAATAGTTGTCTCATTATAATTATCTATTGCGCGCTTTGCATTAAAAGTATTGTCAATGACTACGCGAACTAGGACATAGTGTCGCTAAGTACTATTGACAGTCATTTGTTGAGACATTTATATTTTGTAAGAATTAGACAATCGTATAGCGATATGTCGCAATTGAAAATAGCAGTTACAAGTTTTGTACTCTATAATGATTATGAACACGAAAAAACGCGGCCTCCTGCAAAGGCATTTTGTACTCATTAATAGGCAGCGCCATAACCACTGTATGTTTTAAACGTACTTTATGATTATTGTATACAGATATTTGAATTTTATTATACTGTTACAACAATTGAGACTTATTTTATAATAAATCCTTTACTGTCTTACTTCTCGTTACGGGTCTTTTCAGAACGTGTGGCTTTGACTAATGTAGTCCAGGCAATCATCAATTGGTAGAGTTAATAGACTGCGAGTATTTGAGAACTACTCGTATCGCGTAAGAGTCTATACATCTCGCGACGACTGTCATAGTTAAATCAAAATTACATCAGTATACAGTATTCTATGACGTCAGTTTATGATCATAGTGCCATATTTACTACAGTTACAAGTACTATTGCTTAGTTAATTTATTTTAAAATTTCTTTTATGTAATGGAAGTAGGAAAGGATTACGTAGCCAAACTCAGGGTTCCATAGACACTAATATCCGCCTTCATACAAACCAAAAGTCGTTCCTGAAGTCAAGTTACTCATCTAGCATCTTTGAGAAAGTTGATACTTCTGGAATGTTATACCCATTAAATTAGAACAGAACAGTTCCCATTACTATAAGGTAGAATAGAGCAGACAGATGGTGCCACCTTTGTTAAATCACAAATAACTCTACCTAACCTATCTCTATGTAGTTAAAATTGCGTTTAATATTTAGTGACGTTTATTTCAGATTAGAAATCTAATAAGTTCGTGTTTCCTTTTTTGTATTTTGAACTTTCGCTTTGACAAAATAATATCTCTAAAAATTCCTGTGTCGACACTACAGTAGGCAGTACCGGTATTGACCGGACTGTACACGCGCACGCTGTCATGCGTAAGAGTGAGCGGTATTATTTGCAAAGGATGACTAATGAGGAATGTGTTATAAAAATAAATTAAAATAGTATCTATTTCCTGTATAATATAATATTTTTCTATTTTTTAGTAGTGATAAAATTTAGTAACGTTAATTTTTTTGATACACTATAAATTCCTGTTACTCACAGCCTGTCTGTTTGTTCTTCGTTTAGTAACTGAAAATTTTATCGTAAATCAAACGTAGAGTACACTAAATTTGATGTACTTATGCTAACAATAGCAATCACCTTGTATGATGTACTCTAAAATACGTGGCTTGCTTCTGATATTTGATATATGATAAAATCCAAAAATTAATAGAACGCATACCAAAAGCTTCTTTGTTTTGCTTACGTAATGAGGTTGTTACGTAAATTATGTGACGTTATATACCGTACACGAACATTATGCCGTAAAATTATATGTGACGTCATTGTGTTGTCACATCAAATTTATTAATGGGAAAGTTTCGTTGCGCTCAAATGATTTTGAATATTATTTATTAAATCTCTGAGGCTTTGACATTATCTATGGCGATCTTTGGTTGCGTATAACCCAATGCACATACCAAGTTATTAAATATCTATAGTGTCAGGAACATTAATCAAAATCATATCATTGATGGCATGTTATTTATTACTTCATGGGAAGTCTTTTATAATGTCATTATTATTAGTTGTCAGGACATCCGTTGCAAATATAAAACTATTTTAATAAAATAACTAATAATATCTAGACAGTAATTTTAAGTACAGTAAGTCGTATTTACTTACAGAAGAGATAAATATTCTCTCGAGATATGTATATATTGTAAAAACACTTAAAAATCTTAATTTTATAAGTTAATTTCATGAACTTTGATGTTCTACATGACGTAAATTTGGACAATTACTTGACATATCTTGACATAATGAATATGAATCAGATAAGTAGTTGGTATGTAAAAGGTTACTTTTAAGTAACTTCGTATCAAAAACATCTCATGTGAATGAAATAATTAACCAAATGCGAGTTGCACTCGTGCTGGAAGGGTTATGTGTTTCCACGTAATGTATTTTAGTGTTTTATAGACATCCATGGAAGGCGATGACCACAAGTTGGACTGCATGCTCATTTGCTAATTCCATTTTATAAAAGAGGTGATTTATCCAGCATTTTTTTTCAACATAATTTAATGATATTAACATGAAACTAAATCAGTTCATATTTTTTATTATGGCATGCTCGCACTGGTCCAAAAATATATTACGTCAAGTTTTAATATAAAATTACCCGTAAAATGCCTTGTGCTTGCTATGTTATGTTTTCCTATACATTCCCAGTAAAAAAAACATGTTCATCATGTATTGTGTTTCGGTTGGGGAGGTTTGGTTGCTGGATACACATTATTGGAGGCGACCATCTCAGTCCTCAAGTGTAGGAACGCATCCGCGTCCTACCTTAAATAGAACTTCTGTTCTATTGAAATTGGACGTGGTTGTCCATGGGCTGTAATAACCGCTTAACACCAGGTGGGCTGCATGCCCGTTTCTTACTCTTTCGCAATAAAAAAACAGCCAATATATTTTAGGCCATCCTTAAAAGTGGTGCTCAATGATGCAAGCTTTGGTTTAACACTTTTCCTGCGGCACACACCATTGCTGTGTAATGCGAGGCGCAAAGTTCTTGCGGCTTGTACACACCTGTGTTGTACGTACAAATCTGTATAGACTACGGGCGAATAAAAGTGCTGTTTACGTCGGCGCAACAAAACTGCGAGCGGTTTAAGTTATTTTTGTTATTATTACAAATATATTGTAATATAAACTTAATCGGTAGGCTCAATTTTAGTTATTAATTGGTGTTCAATGCGAAATAGAAAGCCGAAACGAAAATAACTAGTTTGCTTTCTATAAGAGAGAGAGACAGACAGAGAAACACACGCACGCCGTACGGCTTACAACTATAGCAAAAAGTGTCGTTACAACTTTTCGTTTTATTTTTTTCCGTTTAGCCCCCTTTTGTAACGCGCGATAAGGAACTTCGTTCCATAGATACAATATTTGTATGAATTGTCGCGTATCTTCAGTTAAGACAAAGGAGCTCCAGTTTAGTGCCGACTCCCGCGATCCTGACTCGATCTACGAGTACTATATGCGCGCCGCAATTAAAGTGTCAAACGTAAATAAACAGATTCAGGTTATTGTAGCGAACATGTTGTCACATGTTGATCTTTTAGTGTGCAATGACAGCACGTAGGCGTTATGCAAGTATGCACGTATGGTTTAATTTGCGTAAGTATGTATTATGCAAGTTATCTTCACACTCGTATGTGGAGCGGATATATTTAGGAACATGAGATTATTATGAAATAAGGACACTGTTGTGTTCAATGTGTTTGTAAATCTTTTTTCTTTTATCTATCTCATCTATATATACGTATCTAGTTACATTTGTATATGTGGTATAATATGACTTTTTAAAAATTATAAATATGGAGCTACATAAACGTGTTTTTATTAAGTCCATCAAATAGAATATAAACTGTAAGCTTAACTTTAATAAACATGTTGTAAAATTGAATAGAAAATCTTTAAGAATATGCCATTCCATTCTCAAATATTACACAATATATATTATTCAAATAAATTTACGTTTAAATAGTTTTAAGTAACAAGATTTTCATTGCAACAAAGTTTTATTCGGGAAATTTTGAATAACATGGTAAGTATCTCAAAATATGTTATTGTTTAGTGCAAAATATTTTTTGTAACCTATTTTCAATTGAACTTGGATTTGTGCGTGTTCTACAAACTGAAAAATAATTTCAATGAAAATACCTTACATGGTTATCGGTATTACGGAACCCGTCACTTTGCGTGACTCTACATACACTTGGCTCCCATTTTTATATACATATAAATACAACGTAGTTGTTGACCAGGATTATTCAAACAAAAAAAGTATTTATCATGTTTCAAGCTTTGAAACCGAATATTTAATTTGATTACAAAAATTAAAGGTAAATTTCATGTTTCTTTTTCAAACATTTACGTCGTGTAAATCAGTACTACTAACACTACAGATCTTAAGAGCTTTCTATAATTATTCTATAACTAGCTTTTGCAGGCCGCTTTGCTCATGCATAATACTTTTCATGAGATTGGTTTGTATGTTGCAGTTAAATTGTAAATGTAAGAATAAGCTAACCACAGATGTATTAATATAATTATTAATTAATAATTATATCATTAATAAAGAGCGTATTAAAATTAAAGATGCTCAGAGGCAAATCTCAAATAACAAAACAACTCAAAACAACTGTCTTCTGTCTTTTTCAAATTCTATCTTCAAATTTACAATTCAAAAGTATCCTTATTCGATGTTGACATACATTCAACTTCATTCTTGAATTTCATGACACTTATTTTTAAACTATCATAATACTCATGGAAATACAGTAATATTTTTATGTGATTAATTTTAATAAGCATCTCAAACTCCTAATACGCCGTCTAATGATATTGTCGTACTTTACATAAACCAATTGTGCGTATATTTTGAAATTGAAAATGACAAGGTTAAGCCAACTGAGCACTGCCGCTTAAATTGGCCCGCTCATGACGATTTATTATCAGCCTTTTCGTGTTTCGGAAGTCACGCTTAGTTGTGGGCCCCGTTTGTTATCATGTTATATCAGTCGTGGTCGTTTATAAGTTTATTTATTTTCAAATTTGGAAGTTAAATCAGATCGGTTGATTAGGAACTACTATTAACAGCAACTTTGTGAAGTGTCCAATACTCATTCTTATTTTCACCTTAATAACTGCAACATTTCCTTAGATGTCTACACGATCCTAACGTATTGTTGTTTTAAAACCCGTAGGGATATCGGCAAACGAAATAAATGATTTATTTGTAGCCTTTACAGAAGATATTTACAGTAAACCTAATAATACCTGAATTATAGATGTATTCCGTATAGATTGTAATTTTTACTTATCTGAATCATAACTTGAATAATAATAACAGATAATAATCTCTCTGAGTGTCCAGATTTTTAATTCCCGGTACGTCCCTACCTCTACAGTAATGTGGACGCATAATGAAAACAATAATTGTCATTTGCGCTATTAGCAAAATAGTAACGTCGCGACGAAACTTCCATGCTAATATTCTTCGAAATTATTACATAATAATGTGTGTCAAGTCCATCAATTTGTAGGTGGCTTACGTGAGCGTAATCTGCCGTTTAAATTTTATCTAGTAATGCATTTTTGTAATCGTTTAGTTAACATCTGTAGGGGTTGTGGATGTTGTAAATAAGTTTACCGTAATAGGTGAACTTCCTTCAGTTTTATACTGTGGCAATCCCCAGAATACAAGATATCAGTAGTCCGAATGTCTTATATTTCATAAGTGTAATCGTGTAAGGAACGATTAATGTACAAGGTACGAGTAGTTATCCTACTACTAAAACCACTAACGGTTTTCTCCACTCATTTGAACTGTCTATTTAATTCAACAGACCACTGTTTTATTGATTATGTATGCTGTGTTATTTCCGTTCATATCACGTGGTATCTCAATAGCATCGTTTCCCTTAGTTCATTGATATCATACCATAGGCGAATAAGAGATCAAGATAGACAACTTTCGCAAAATCAATCCCTTGCTATCACTACCAACACGCACATCCAAACACTGTCAAATTCAAATTCTTTACTGCTCATGCTTATTTTCTAAGTCAGGTCTTACAAATCAATATTAATACAAGCATGCACCCTGTTAGGGTATTGCAATATAATATCTACATAATTTAGAGACATTAATTGTCATTACTATACAATAATTTCTGTTTACGTTGTTACTATCTAGAGAGATCTAGGGCCTAGCAAGGGACTTTAATGAATGGAACGCTGTTAGTACGGATGTTCTCTTAGTGTCCAGGCATTATGAGTACTTTTCCTGATTAAATGACAAGAGACTGAAATGAAGCAATATCGCTAATGGAATGCTGTACATTTATAGTTGTCTCAGTAGAATGAGAATGTGTACTCTTAAAGCTAGTGAACCAAATACTTGTTGCATTTATTTCCAGACAGATACCCATAAAGCAAGCTTATTTGGAGAACTGAGAAAGGAATTGGGTTAATTAACTAATTCAGCTCCAAAAGACTTAAGATACCTGTCCTACATAGTTGTAATTGGAAGAAACAATAGTACGTGGTAAATGTTCTTACAATTTTATTCGTATGTAGTAACAGGAGATATTTGTAGAATTTGATTCCATTAAATTTTATTTCAGTTGTACAAAATAAATAGTTTTTCGTAATGATTTTGGACAAATAAAGATTTTAAATTAATTATGTAGAAACAGATGAAAAATATGATATTCCGCACTTGTATAATTATGGGTTTTTTCACAGAATATTGATTGTCTCAATAATTATGTATTGTTATTACTGTTTTAATAAATATATTTGATAAAATAAAACTAGAAGTGGTTACTAAGACGTATGTCGACCTTTTTTTACTTTTCAATTAATTATATAAATTGTCTTCTTTTATTACTTTATATTTATGTACGAACTTTGTTTTTAGGTATTGGGTATATAACTTAATATATTAAAAAAATTATTAATTAAAACTAAAGTTATATTGCCTTGTCATATACTTCATATAGTATGATTCTAACATTTGCGAATTACACAAAATTAGCAGCTTGAGACTTTTACTCTGTCATACCAATAACTATGTAAAGTCTTTGTCGTGAGACTCTTTGACTTTTTTTATATGAGAACAGTAGGAAACGGGCATGCAGGCCTCCTGATATTAATGGTCACTGCAGCCCATGCATAACCACGTCCAATCTCACATAGGACAGAAGTTCTATTTAAGGATGGACGCGGATGCGTTCCCACTCTTGAGGACTAAGATGGTCGCCTCCAATAATGTCTATC
>DWON01010905.1:0-10495 GCA_018251015.1 Phocides pigmalion okeechobee
ATGACCGCAGCAGGTTAAGAGATTTATCTCGAATTCCATAGAATTGCAGTTTTAATAGCAAAGTTTTATGTTCAACATAGTCAAAGGCTTTAGATAAATCGCAGAAAACACCAATTGCGTCACATGCATTTTCCCAGTATCGCTAAGTATGGTGCAAGAGTCTCAATTACTTACTATTTTTAATTAGAGACTTACAAACTTTATCTGAGATACCCCAAAGATCTTGTGTTTTTAATAGCTAACTCTTTAAATACCTTAATAATATGATAATTACTTACATACTTAAATTTAAATAGAATCTCACATCTCTTGATATTTGCTTTGAGGAAGTTTATAGAAAGAGTGGTAGCTTGAAGGTGGTAGAACCGTTAGAGCCCTCACCCTCATGACCCGCCGTAAAGCAACATGTTCTTCATGTATTGTGTTTCGGTTGGGGAGGTGCGGTTGCCGGATACACATTATTGTAGGCGACCATCTTAGTCCTCAAGAGTAGGAACGCTACCGCGACCATCCTTAAATAGAACTTCTGTTCTATTTGAGATTGGACGTTGTTGTCCATGGACTGCAGTGACCACTTAATATCAGGTGCCCTGCATGCCCGTTTCTTACTCTTTTATTATAAAAAAAATCAAACATGACAAATATATTTAAATTCATAATGGAGTGCCTTTATATATGCAAGAGAACTTTAATATAAATAAGTAAAAAAACAATTATAAATAACGTAACTATAGTAAATAATATTTTAATTTCAACTAGTGAATGTCCACTAATTACATGAGGCATTTAGGTGTCGAGCCGAATCTTACCCAATCTCACTTGGGGGAGAAGGAGGTCTTAGGATTTAAGATTTTTGATTACCGATATTTGCATAGTAAAATTTTTAAATTCCCCGAAAATATTAGTTTACAATCATTTTTACACGTATTTTTCAATGTAAAATTGCTAAAAAACTGAAAAAGATAAATAAAATATGTTTCTTTACTAAAATATGCGTAATGATTAATGCGATTACGCTTTAGATACACATTTTGAAAGAAAAATACGTCTTATTGGACGGTAGGTGTCGAAACTAACCTCACACGTTATCAAAGGAGTGAAGAAATGTATACTAAAAGTTCTCCATAAAATTATCAGGAGTGTGTTAAGTCTATACATTCGCTCTATAAATGCGAGGTACAAATTGCTCTAATCATTCTTATTTGAAACAGGGGACCGACAGGGGAGACCTGTGTCTATCAGTGTGACAGTTGTTGGTTGATAATGATAATGATGGTGATAAAAAGTGATTATTACTTTGACTGCAGCGCTCACATATTAAATTGGGCCAGCGTCACGGGAGGCGGACTAAACTGGAGCTTATTTCTCTAGACTGAAGAAGCGCCGACAATTTTCTGATATATTGTAGTTTTTAGCATCTGTGTATCATCTACACAGACGTAATGTTCGCTCTCTGTAAATACAGCATTTGCTCACCCGTAATGAATACAGATTTGTACGTACAACACAGGTGTGTACAAGCTGCAAGCGCGCAATACACAGCAGTGCTGTATGTCGCAGGGAAAGTGTTAATTATTGGATTTATTTATTTATTTATTGGACACTGACGTTGTGTCGCCGACAGGTGAGCGATGTGCGCGGCTGCGGCTACCACCTGGCGACGTTGCTGGGGCTGTTGCCAGCGCAGCTGATCAACGTGTACCTGGGCTCCACGCTGAGGTCCATGCACGACGTGCTCCACGAGTCCCACTTGACCGGCTACGTGGTGTTCGCGTTTCAGGTTTGTTCATTTTCTTTTATATGAGAAGAATAGCAATATGATGTTAAGTAGTCACAGTCCATAGATATCCACGTACAACTACAAACACTACCAAAATCCTAGCTGAGCTGCAACGTCGATACGTTGCTACTCCTGAGGAATAAGATGGTCACCTCGTTGCAAAGTGTAGCCGGCAACCGCACCTCTACAACCGAAACACAAGAACTGCTTTACGGCGGATTATGAGAGCAGCGGTGGTACCTCCCCGGTCGAACTGTAGCTCTCCCACCTTTAAGGTGTTGAAATAATCTGAGAGGAGACATCACTATTGCAATAGGACAGTATCAGGTTGTCACATCGGCATAGCTCATCCGGCGACGAAGCGGGAGGCGGGGATAGAATAACTCGGGAGTCAGCAATTTATTGACACCAATTACTACTCGTTGACGGGTCCCTCCACGTCGAACATAATATCCTTGTACGGACGGAAATTAGTACGTCTATTTTTTTTTTATTATTCTGAAAGAGTAAGAAAGTTAAGTGGGCACTGCAGCCCATAGACAACCACGTCCAATCTCAAATATGTAATAAAATATTTGAATTAAATTGAATATAAAAAAGTCAATTTTTGTAATATCAAACTTCAAGACCACAATGGTAGGGCGATAACATGGCGTTATTTATGGTGACCACGTGTGCTTGCTTTCCTTCATATTACATTTGTTAATTATTTACATACTAGCGATCTGGCTCAGTTTCACTCGGGTAATAGAGTTTATTTTACTTAGATTTTTTTTTCATACATGCATCCAGTCATTACCTAGTTGCAAAAACGAATTAATAGAAGATAAAAATATTAAAAATATTGTTTTTTTTTTCTTTTCTAGATTCGGTTAAGACAAAAACATGTAGCGTAAAAATAGAGCTAAATGATTTATTGATTAGTATTTTAAACATCACGTCAGTACGAGCAAAGCCACGTACAAAACTAGTTAGAAAATAAACACAGAAACGTTTCTAAACATGATGAGATTACATTCAATGGAAATTTGTCGACGAAATTAACTACACAAAGTAGGTAACGAATGATTAAATCGTTTTTACCTTATCAAGATCTTTTTCTCGTGATTCTCAACAAAGCGTAGTTTAATTTACTGCCAACACTAATTCAATGTTAAATTTCATAGTAATTAAAATCTCAATTCTGTGTGTTAGTAGAATCTTGGGGATTTTTTCAAAATTGAAGGAAAAACTAGCTGAACGTTGTTTAAGACTAGATAGAGGTTTATAGATATTTGGGATTATATAAATGGATATATGTATATGAGATTGTATAGAAATGGGATTGTAAAGATTAACAAGTGAACCCAAAATTTTTGAATTAAAATGTATTGTGAAGTGCTGGGACCTGAAAATTTTGTATGATATGATTTTTTTATGCGAAGAATAAAATAATGCTTACAAAATATTTGGTTTATCATAATCAAACTAGAGCTACTAGAACTAGTTTTAAGATTGTTATTATTGTAATTTCTTTATTTATTTATTAATTCATACATTCAATCATTTATTTATTTATTTATTTATTTAGGTCGTCAACACTCTTAACACTAAAATATAATACAGAGTAATTTCTTGGTAAGTGCTAGAGTAGTTATAGGCAACGACATGATGATATTAAAAATATTACAATTGAATTAATTATTAAATAAAATTTCAAAACATTAAAAAAATACAATTAATTAAAGTGTAAATCAAATCGTAATATTGAAAATCGATTTTATTCAAAGTAGACTCTTTACTAAAGTATTTTTGAAATTCAAAAGATCCACTTTAAGAAATCCTCTTATCTATTTACATTGTTACAATTTTGAATATTTTACTTTTAAAACACATAAGTAAAATAATAAAATCACGCTGCCTTATCATACTCAGATTATTCTTATCGCGTGTGATTAGTTCTTGTTATGCTGCTGTGGCCGGAAGGTCGAAGTTTCAGTCGATAGTCTTATTCATATGTTACTATTTAAATGCTAGTTACTATGTGCTTATTCTTTATATTTTACTATGTAATGGATACTCACGATTAATGATTTTTAATATTCGATTTTACGAACGAGTTGTATGGATAAACTAGCCGTGACCACGAGCTATGCAACTGGTTCGAAAAATCCTTAAGGACGTCGAAGTCATTAAGGAGGTCGTCTTCGGAAGTCCCAGTCCAGGTTCTGAGTTCGTATGTAGGTAATAGGTATATGTGTTACACCTGAGGAACAAGGTGGTCCCTTGACTTCTTACTATCCGGTGATCCGGCCTCGATCGCCTCGGTGTCGCCTCGATTTGTAAAATCAGGTGCTTCTTACGCTTAATTACTGCTCTTCAAAGTATTTCGAGCCAGTTGCATGACTCGTGGTCACGGCTATAGTTTGGCCGTGTCAAAAGTCGTTGAGGAGGTCGTCTTCCGATCTTTAATCTTGGGTGCGTTCATATGTATATGGGTAACATGAGGACCAAGATGATCGCTTGCTGTTCTTTGCTACTCTGAAAGACTAAGGTTGTCGCCTCGATCCGTCACATCAAATGGTTCATAATTAAGCGCACTTACTGTACTTTTAAGAAAAAAAAAGTAGGTGCCAGTCATGTAGTTTAGCGGGCGGCAAATGTTATTTGAAAGTGCCTCGGCCTTAACACTTTGACTGCGGTTTGCATATTTAAAGGAAGTTATGGGGAACGCTCGGTGGAGTCGAGACTACTATACGTATGCTTTGGAATGAGTCCAGGTTTATGACTTTCTAGTCTCAGTTTCTACTATAATTGATCAACACTTTGACTGCGGCGCGAATATATGATATTAGATCGGGTCAGCGTTGCTGTAGCGCCGACGTAAACAGCTTTGTACAGATTTGTACGTACAACACAGGTGTGTACAAGCCGCAAGCGCGTTGCGCCGCGCAATACACAGCACTCCGCTCCCGCGAGAGCTGCTGCGCCGGGCAGAATCCCCCGAACACCGGGGGACAACTGCTAGCGGCTAAGTATTTCGACGACCTCAGTTCGTGCCGCCCACGGCACGATCGGCGGGGACGCGCTGGCCATCGATGTTTTCAGGTTATGTCGTAACATTAATTTTTATAAATTAATTTATCGGTTTTGCGTGAAATCATCGATGTGGAGTCGCGCGGCCCCTACCTCGGGGGGTATTTGACCCCCTCGAGCAAGAGCCCGGGTAAAGAGGGAACTCTCGAGGCCCCAATAATCCCTACCCTTCTCCTCCCCTGTGCAGAGCATGACAGTACCGCTGGGTAGAGCAGCAGAGTTAGTGTAGGGCGTGCCTCTATTGTTGTGTATACATAGCAGTGTTGTACACCGCAGTGAAAGTGTTAACCTTATCAACGTATCGACAGTCGCTTACCTGATATTTAAGTGGCATTCTAACTTTAGAATTCAGATGAATAAGTAACAACTCGTTACTTTGAGAGGGTAACGTTTACCGACGTTCCGACTACGCGCACTACATGTGTGCCATTTGAACTTTGAAACTACTTTCAGTACTACTTGAAGTTAATGCTCATTTATTATGAACTTACTGCTGCACGCGATTTCGTTCACGTGGGCTTTAATTTTAGGGTTTCCCAGTAAGCAGACGTTAATTTTAATTTTTTTTTATGTGAGAATAGTAGCAAACGAGCATGCAAACCACCTGATGTTAAGTAGTCGCAGTTCTTAGACATCCACGTACAACCACAAACACGACTGAAGTCCTATCCGAGCTCGAGCGTAAATATGTTGCTACTCCTGAGGACTAAGATAGTCGCCTCGCCTCAAAGTGTACCTTTATGTATAAAGTGTACCTTTATATAAATAGGCGTACCTTTCCAACCGAAACACAAGTAGTGCTTTACGGCGGATTAAGAGGCCGGCGGTGGGACCTCCCCGATCGAACTAAAGTTCTCCCACCTTAATAAATTGCGAAAGGTTTTTATGTACATACTCGTAACTTTAAAATTTACATATTATTTTTATTTGTAGACCGATCGAAATAGCATTTAACACTAATTGTTAAGTGAAGCTCTCGTTAGTGATAACCGCATCGATATTGGTTAAGCCGTTTCTGACGCAAGCCGCAGACACAGACAGACAATTGTAACAACTATTGTTTTGGTTTCTATTGTGATAATAAATAGTTTTTCTTATAATATCATGATTATGGGGTCAGACAGCGATCAGTTATAATTTTATTATTTGTACAGAAGGTAAATAGTATGATTGTAGTTGATTTATTTAGTAATGGAAGTGGGAAATTGGCATGTTTTTTACCTGATGGTTAGAGGGCGACATAACCGGTGGTCTGTGGTCATTGTCGCTGCAGACCATGGACTTTCCCACCCAATCTCAATCAGAATTGAAGTGTGTAGTTGAACGCAGATTCGTTGCTACTCCTGAGGATTGAGATGGTGGCCTCGTTTGTAAGTGTAACCGTCGACCACACCTCCCCAACCGAAACACAACTGCTTTACGGATTATGAAGGCTGTTGTGGTACCTCCCCGGCCGAACTGTTACATGCCTGTCAAAACTTTTCGCACATAAAAAATGTGTTAATGTCAAATCAAAAAATATGTTTGTTTGCCATTCCAGATCCTCATTGGCATAACGCTAATGGTTTGGGTGGTGCAGAAGGCGCGCAAGGAGCTCACGATAGCCATAATGGCGGCGGAGCTCGGCCGAGACACGCTGTCCACCTCCAGCAGCTCCTCGATCAGCTAGCCCACGGCCCGGGCTTCCACGGACGTGGAGAGCGTCACCGACAGCTAGGGCACGGCCCCCGGGTGCTTCGGTGCCCGCGAACACGAGACCTACGTGTGAAGACATAAGGTTCACAATCCTGTGATATTAAGTTACGTAGCCGTGTAGTCGTTTGTAAGAGTTTAGGGCGTATAGCCGTTGCGATTATGTGATCGTTGTTGTATTTACTATGGTACAGTGTAGCTCTTGTATTTCTGATAATCAAAAATCTTGTAACAATAATAGGACAAAGAATAAAGGAGGACATTTCATAAGTAAAAATGATAGTACTGCAATATGTCGCTGTTTTAGAATTATAAAGATCTTTTTCTATGTAAAGTGTACTTACGCCGATTGCCGATAATTCGAATCAGTTGCATGGTCGGTGGTGTTAAACCCTGACCGCGAGCCATGCCACTGGTTAGGAATATCGGTAATTTAAATCGATAATCGTGAGTACCCGTTACATAGTAAAATGAATAATTTTTGAAATTATATTAATTGAAAATCGCAGAGACCTGTTTTGAAATTTGCCGATTTCTGAGTTTTTTGGGCAATTTTCGCAATATGGAAAAAATAATTTAGTATCGTATAGAATTTATTTTTTTCACCAGTAAAGCTGAATAATTACTGTTCCTTACATAATTCGTAAATATACGTCAGTCTTTGTCCGAATTTTTATTGCAAAATTTCCAAAAACATGTTTTTATTAGGTCTTTATTATTCTAACCGTGTGATATATTTTTAATATTATTTATTATGTTTTTCATAAATAAAGTAATAATTTAATATTCTATATAAATAAATAAAGTAAGGTCATTAATTAAAATACATATAATACTAACGTTTTATAAATAAAAATATAATAAATAATAAAATAGATCTTGCAGTACGATTTTTACGAAGATGGCCTCAACTCAGCCTACGTTCTAGCAAACTTCTGGCAGTCATGACTGCTAAGAATTGTAACTAATGCTTTCTTATGAGAAAAGGAAGTGGAGTACGCAGTCCATTTGAGATAAGTGGTTAACCTTGTTAGCTAAATCGTCGCATACATGCTGCTCGCAAGGACTAGTGGAGATGTCCTGTTTTTTATCGACTTAACTTAAACAATGGAAATTTTCATTGCGAATCTACGTTTTGTATCTTACTTTACAGTTTTTTGATTTAAACGTAGCCTAATTATTGATTCAATTTGACTTTTATATCATAAATCTTAACAATTATTTTTAGGAGACTTTAAAAAAAGTTTTTTTCTTTTTATTTATCTGAGATTTCTGTCAATTACTAAGCGATTTGATAAATTATCTTTTGACTTTGAGGCATACGTCGTTTGTGATCTCATTAAAATTCGAAGAGAATATGTCACGTCTAAGGTGAAAAAATATGAGATGTAAAAAGTAATTATAATTGAGTATTTTTCTGTTATAATTTAGTCATGTATCTGTAAATAATATATAGTTGAAAATAATACTGCATTTGTAAGAAATTTCCATCGCTGAGGTTGGTAAAACACAATTTTTAAATTTTGTAGTAAAAGTTTGAAGTACTGACGTCGAAAAAACCTTTGTTTAGTTAAATTCGACTTATTTGTGTTTTTTTAATAGTATTTCCATTGGACATACGGTAAACGAACATGCAATCCACAAATGCGTGGCTACATCTCGGAATAAGGTGGTCGCCTCATTTAGAAGTGAGCCGGAAATCTTCTAAATGAGGCGACCACCGACCGACAACTTTCTACCAAAACGTAAGTAAGCTTCACGGTAGAATGGTGTGGCGGTGGTACCTTCCCGATCGTATCGTCTAGTATTTACCACCTTGCTACCGTTCAGAAACTATATTGTCAATCAAAAATGTATGGCGATTTGAAAGTAAAATACTTGACACCCCCTCCCCTTTCACCGTCTGCTTTATTAAGTTATCTATTAGATCCCCTTTCACGGTGATGTTTAATCTTTTCCGTTTTTAATGTAATAACCTAAATAATAGATAGAATTTATGTGAAACCGTTCAATTTATTGTATAAATGTATAAATTACGAAATTATAAACCTCGCCATAATGACCTATCACGCTTAGGAATGTGTCGGTCTTATGTCCAGTATTAGCTCAAGGATTTTTTAGCATATTTTTTCTAAATACGTTTATACTACGCAGCATACTTGAGAAATTAATGAACAAAATTCCTCATTAACGCATGATTACTTAGTAATATTTTTTTTATTTTCCTAGAAAAGAAATGCTTGCCATTTCCTGCTGTACTGGTGACTTTTTGACTACCTATATGTATCTCTCTGTGCTGGCTTTCATTGGATACTAGTTATAAAAAAACTGCTGTTTCTGTTTTCAAATTCGATATGATTTTATGTAAGATTTTGTGCTTATTTAGACGAAACTTAATTTTTTTTTACGTATCTATCTGTTTATTTTCGAGTGATATTGATAATGACACAGTTATACTAGAAGTGAAGTTTATTGGGTAGAATTCGATTAAATTTATTTAAATAGCGCGCGACAGGAATGGGTTGATTATGATGATCTTACTCCTCAAAAGTTGCAAGGCATCGCTGAAAGTCTTTAGATGGAACTTATCTTCTGTTCGGTGATGGATACAGATATCCATGAAAGGCAATGGTCAATTACAATCAGGTTTGGTCCCATTTTATAGAAAAAAACTTTTTAACGCGATCGGACCTAAAGGTGGAAGCGTGGGGTGCATGGTATCAATAGATCACTGAAAAAGCACAAAAAGTTGGATAAAAGCGTGTTTTTTTAATTTATTTTAACTATTTTTTATTTTTTATATTTTTCATATTATTGCGTTGTCATCGGTCCTCGATACGCGTGCAAAGTTTCAAATTAATGAGACATCTGGAAATTGATGAAAATTATGCTCAAAGACTCCATTACATACATACATACAACCCAAGCTAATAAAAACGTTAATCGTGAGTACCCGTTATATAGTTAAATGTATAAATTCCGCGATGATGTAACTTTAAAATCATAACAGAGAATATTGTAGCGAAAGAATATGCCACAACTAATTTTATGGAAAGCATAATTAAGCAAACGACACTGAAAGCATTGTTAATTTTGTTTAGTATGCATAAACAGCTGCATTACTTATGGGGAATTTACATGTTATCAGATGTCTCACGCGATTCAAACGAATGCGGAGTACTTAGTGCAGGGTTGGTGCGTTGCTCCGCTTGATTTTACAGTGGAACTGAAAGAGGAAAATGGGACTTTTTGATATGAAATATATCACAGTGTGTTTGGATCAATATTCCTGTCATTGATTATTTATATCTTTTCTTTTGTGTGAGAAGCGAACGGGCATACAAATCACCTGTTGTTAAGTACTCGGAGTCCATAGACATCCACGTGCAATCACAAATATGACTGAAATCCTATCTGAGTTCGAACGTAGATACGTTGCTACTCATGAGGACTAAGATGGTAGCCTCGCTTCATTATAGCCGGCAACCGCACCTCTCCAACCGAAACACAACTAATGTTTTACGGCGTATTATGAGGGCTGCGGTGGTACCTCTCCGCTCGAACTATAGTTCTCCCATCTTTAAATGTAGTTATAATATAGTTTTGATCAACTTACTGTTTAGTTCCTCTAAAAACCGTTAGAAATGGGAATTGTCAGCAGCATAGTTTCAAGAACGCTTGCCCTATTATTGCGTTGAATTCGGCGTTGAATAACAATTGCAATTCTCTGCACGAGATATGAACCAGCCCTCTTCTCACCAGTGGCGTCAGTCAAACGTGGGATTAATTTATACTAGAATTTCCCAGAAACATTTTGTACTATTTTTGATCGGCATTTTTATGTAAAAACTCTGAGTAATTGTAATACCAACTACTTTACTAGTGTAATACGGTCATACTGCGTGTTTTTTATTTGACGGCGTGGTATTTGTGAGTCCTTATAAAGGG
>DWON01010906.1:0-10494 GCA_018251015.1 Phocides pigmalion okeechobee
TTAGCTCACAAAAATACAACACGATAATTATTGTTAAATCTAATTTCTCAGTAAGTGATTGTTAATCTTTTTGAGAAATAAAGAATCTTAAACCATAAAAAAGCCAAATGTTGAGTACTTAAATACTTAGACTTAGAAAAGATAAACATCGGCAAATATATAAGGTGGGAGAACTAAAGTTTGATCGAGGAGGTGCCGCCGCCCTCATAATCCGCAGTTAAAGCATTACTTGTGTTTCTTTATGGAGAAATGTCAGGTATCAAAATCGTCTCACGACTTTTTCTTATGCCGTTGAAGCAAGTGATAATTTTTTTTACATGTTGTTAATAAAAAAAATCAGAAGCCAAGGATTCAACTCGCATCACGACTTCTTCATTAGAGGCGAAATTTTACTACCAGGCCGACATTTCTCGTGCAGAAATCAACACATTCAAAAGCATTACATAATGCATGTTTTAATGTGTTGATCAAACAGAATACAAATTTACTCACAGATTGTAATCGCGACGATTCTTTTGAAGTCGCTGAAGCCAGTTATTTTTTATAACTCGCACGTCTCATTTTAATCTTCAAGATGAATTCTTAATGTATTACAGAACACCTTTATTTAAATATTACATTCTAAAATACACACAATATTATTTGGAACAGAATCAACAAATAATATTATGGCACCTGTCATTTATAACTATTAATAAGAAATTCTATTGGTTTACTTTACAGTAAGTAAATATATCCTTTTAAACCAAGGTAAAGCTATATTATCTATACAAATCATATATATTGGGAAAGTTGGAGAGTTTCAAAATTGAACCACATATCTCCTTCATGTATAAACTCTGCATTGAAACCTAGGCTATGTACTGTATGTATTGTGTCTAGATGGAAAACGAATTATTTTCTATTGTACACATCCGCATAATTTAAAAAAATGACAGCATAACGTACTATTGTCACAGTTCTCTCGAGTGAACATTCTGTTTAATCTGTGGACTTTTTAATCTGTTGTCAAACAGAGCAGCTGGCGAGTAATAGATCGCGCACAGATCCTAATCAGTGCATTTGCTTTGAAGCTAGTTCTTTTTGCATCGTCGTTGTGTTCTTGTTTATAATACAAAGATCTTGTCTACAGCTTTTAGTCGTAAAGATACTGATATTATTGTGTATAGTAAGTAGTTTTTCGTAGTAATTTTGTCATATGATACTTTTTTCTTAATGCAACCATCTACTGCCATAATGATATCTTCGGTGTTAATGACATATTGAACCTATATTTTACGCAGTAAACTCTTCCGTTATATGTAGATTTGTTGCCTTTCCATTTACTAACATCATTTGTTACTTGAAGGCCTTAAATTATTTTCTTTTGTACTATTGTAAGGAACGATTGCCGAAAGTAATATAATTTTATATATAAAATCTGCAGCACAGTGGACTGCCTGATGGAAAGTTTTCATTGTTATCCATAGACATTTGCATCACCACCCCTGAGTTCCTCTTCTCAGTCGCTTATATGTATATCGTGAGCTTTCAAGTAACCTTGTTTGGTAGTTTTTTTCATAGAAACCCATGTAATTACCATCAGGAAACATTGCAGGAGGAATCGTTCTACAAATTACAAGTGCCCGATAAAAAAATACAAAAATATTTTTAATTACTTACTTGGTCAGGGCACAAGTATGAATTATGGTGATATTTAATAAATTTCGATCTTGATGTATCGTAAGCTTTATTTAATCAATCTATGACAAAAGGAATATATTTATTGTTTTAACCAATATATTAATATTAGTTTTTTAATACAAAGTTACTGAAATCATTCGAAATTAAATTAGATAGATGCATTTTTCACAGTATTCAACAGAATTCAACAGAATTTATAACCAGCGCTGACAAAAACAACATCGTAAAAGTTATATCAAGTAAATAGGACTTGTTTAAATAATGAAGTTAGTTGTTTGCTTGTCGACTCGAACGCCCGAATCTTTGCCACATTTACTGCGTCAGGTGGTTTTCATTTTTTCGCTGGCGGATAGCCAAGACATTGTTATTTAAAATCTGTTTCCAGCCGCATATGTTTCTATAAAAAAATAACTGCCAATTGCAAATCTGTGTCGTTTCGTCTGTGTGGTTCCGTAATATTAATAATTAAAAAATATAGTGATGCAACTGTGAATTTACGGTTTCCAAATCCTTGCTATTACTGGTGGTACAAGGCCTTGGTTTTTGCAACATTTTATTATTCCGTGTTAACTGGGAACACCTGATAGGTTTTGATTCCCTTTTCAAGATCAAAAACGCCCGTACATTTTGATTTCGATGTTTTAGAAAAAGCACTTCTTTTTAACTTTATATTATTAACTTCAACTTGATATCTTCATTCCTTCTCGAGAAATAGGTTATTGAAAAACACACAGACGGCTGGACAGCAACGTGATCCTATAAGGGTTACTTTTTTCCTTTAGAAGTACGAACCCTAATAACCAACAAAGCGCTCACAATACGGAGCTCACGCAAATTGTGGAGCATTAAGCAAATTCGAGCAAATTAGCAACCGTATAGCTAATAATAATTCCTGACTGTAGATTTCACTCCCAGCTCTGCCAACAGTTGCACTGCTCACTGCTGAAAACATTGTTATTTGCATACATTGCATTTTACCATTTTTACCGCCCACCAACATTTACGTAACGGTTGGGATTCAATTTTTATAAATTGCGGTAATTCTCGAATTTTAATTTCGAATGTTATTAATATCGCATGAAGTCGTATGATAATGTCATTTTACTTACAGATTCGTTAAACGCTAAATATGCTTCCCTTCAAAAAAGGTGCAGCTCTCTTTCAAAGCCGGCCATGTATTGGCCACTTCTCTGGTGTCAAAAGTCTTTACGGAATTATGATTGCTTTGCATTAGGATATGTATGCCTTCTAGCTCAGTTAATTTATATGAAAAAAGAAAAGTGTTCTTAAATATAAGAACTTCTTATTTTTTGGAGTAGAAACCCACGTGTATAAGTGTGTGTGTGTGTGTGTGTGTGTGTGTAAAGTTCGTGACGCTTAATATTACATAGTAGTTGAGTATATCAAAATGGATTTTAAAGGGCTATGGCAGATTTATTGTAAACTTAACTTTCTTCAAGATTTCCTAGGATTTATCTCGATTAAGAGGACGTCAAAACTATGCACAGTAATAAAACATTGTAAAAGGTCTCGATTTATTTTTATCTCAACAAATAAATAATAAGGAGTAGCTTGCCTGTTTTCTTTATAAAATAACTGGAATTTCTTAGTATGTGAATTAAGAAATGCCGTTTTGTATATGAACTAAGATTATTTCCATTGCGTATGTAAACTAAAAAAGTAATTTCGCGTAAAAGCTAAGAAATGTCATTTCGTATGTAAGCTAAGAAATATCATTTCATATGTAAGGTAAGAAATAACATTTCATATATAAGTTAAGAAATGCCATATGTTTTATAAAGACATGGTACAAGATCTTTTATCTTACAGACAAATGTGTTGATGACAGGTACTAATAACATATTTAGATTTAGGTTAGGTTATATCGATAGCAGAGATACATATATAGCAATTGAAAAACGTAAATCGTGACTATCAGTTATATATTTTTTGTATAGTATTATTGTTTCTTCTTTTTCGTTTCTATGGGCCTTAGTAGCCTGAAATAAATAAATATATTAAAATGTATAATAAAATACATGTTAAAATTTTCAATTGTACACTGAATATTGTAATTGAAACACAATGAAAAGTTATAGACAAAGCAGCGGCGATAAAGGTTCATTATAGTGTTTGCTTTCCACATAAACGTACAAAGTACAAAGCATCCAGAGGGTTAGCAGGCCTTGTACAACGAGCTGGTTGCGAAGCTCGACAACCAATCGGGGCGCAGCAGAGCATGTAGTGCACTTTGTTTTAATAGCACTAGGCAGGATTAGTTTTTAAGTAGTGCTCTAAACAAAGCTAGGGGAGGAATCCGAGGACGCCATACCGCTCGGTTATTTACATTTCCTGACTCAAATGGCACAAAATGTATAGTGGGGGACGGCGGACCATTTGGAAAATTATAGTTTTTGATATTCATACATACGAGTATGCAAACAAATATTTCTTTCAGTCGCACTGATGCAAATTTTTACCCGTTATAGCTATTGTATATATTATTTTTACTAACGAATAATCGACGGGATTAAATGAATTTTAAATTAAATAATGCTTTTTTAATTTTTTATTATGTAGGATATTATAAAACAATACAAGAAGACGAGAATTAATTTAAATGTATGAATTGTTTTGGCTTCCAATGACTTAAACATATTTCTCGTGTTTTTCAAATTAAGATTTTTCATAAGATAATTAACATACATAATATATAATAATTAATACATATGTTTGTTAACACGTAAATACCATTTACTTAAAATAAGGACTTATTTCAAGGTCATGACCTTGGGAATAGAATTTGTATGGTAACATCGTTTCTAATGAGAAACAATACTTGAGTTTCGGTGAAAAAGTGTGGGTTACGATTCTCTTACATATGATACAACAATCTTAGTCCACAATAATAATGACGCATTTGAGTAAATTTTGAGTGGGTCTCCTGTCTTATATGTAGTTAACATTTAATTTTATTCCATATATTATAATGATGAAAATCTTAAAACTAATTACAATAAAAACCTAACCTAAACAATATAAAGGGAGTCCGTGCCCATGCGGCATGGTTCCAAGAACACTAGCTGCATTGACACGCTGGATAGCAATCGCAATTCTCTGCGCGAGATATGAACCAGCCCTCTGGTCAGCAGCAGCGTCGATCAAATGTGGTACTATTTGTTTGAAAATATGTAGTTACAAATGCCAATGGGCAGTAATGATGGTTTTCTTATTTCTATTATAGATAAAGGCGTTTTATACAGAAACACCTATCTACTACCTACGATACTGACAGATTTATTCATACAAATTCATATAAATTTCAACAAACAAGGCCTTAAAGTCATCATAAATAACTTCATCAGATTTTAGGTTTGACCTCTTTTGAAAAATGTATGTCATGTTATGCGCTTAATCTCCGGATTACACGTGTTCAACAAAACGCGGGAACTTCAAAGCCTCGCTGGAAACCGCACGCGGATTTACTGGGATTTGGTACGCTATGTACCTGCTATATGGGAGCTACGGTTAATAAAAGAGTAGGTGAAATATTCATAACTAGAGCTACGTCAGTTTTGTATAACTTAAGCCTTTATTAAAATGTGCAATTATTATAAGGTATAATTCCCAAGTTGCTAAAGTAACAATTTGACTGGAGAAGAACCATCGTCTCCCTCACAATCTGCCGTAAAGCAGTTCTTGTGTTCCGGTTAGAGGTGCAATCTCCGGCTACACTAGCAAGCGACGTGACCATCTTAGGCCTCAAGAGTCTATTCACCTATGCGCGACATCAGGCTGAATTTTTAGTATTGTTTGATGTTGGGAGTAGACGTCCAAGAGCTGCAGAAACCATTTAACATTAGAAGGCCTGTTCTTACTTTGCTGATGATTTATTCCCGTTCCATTAGAAAAATAAACTAAGTGGAGATAGACTAGTGGCAAGACTACCGGTTGAGTCTATGCGTTGATCTCTCATTTCAGGTTGAGCGGTTTCGTCTTTGCGTTGATCTGTGGTACTGTCACTCACTTAATTTGTTACTTAAAAAATGTTTCTTTATTTAACTGCAAATTAACTATAATTTGAGCTACACATTCGTTTGCAGTTTCAGTATAATGTCGGAAGGAAGATCGTAGCCAGTATAGGCCAATTAGCCATTGATTTGAGTATCATTTGTGGCAGTAAACAGTAAAAAATAGGGTCGCTTTATGTGTGATAGTCTATGTTTGTAGTTTAATTTATTCCTAGTTGTTTATTGTAAAAAAAAATAAAAAAAAATTAATAATTTCATATTTGGGTGATGTTTGACGTATTTGGCGCTCTTTGAATGGCGAACTACGAAAACTTAGCAACCCCATACAAGTTCTAATATTCCTTCCTCGCTGACAGACCACAACAGTCAAGTATCGACCTTATTCAGACGCGATAAGTTTCTAAAATAGTTTATGCACTTAGACGGAAGACGTTAGTTCGTAAGCTCATACGAGCGGCCATTTTGGTTAATTGATACTCAGGCTCCATGACCGTAACGTGATACCAAGTACAGAGGGGTTGAAACAGCTATTCTTCAATTACTAACCAATCAGAAACGACTAAAGTTTATTCGACTATGCTCTTTTGTTTTACTACTTTTATTAAGTTAGGGTCGATTTTACCCCCGTAAAGTTTAACCATTGATTGGATCATAGAAAGTATTTTATTGAAAATTGATTTGTGTGCGACGAATTAATAAAAAAGTAGTCTAAATGGACACCCTTTAAAGCAGACAATATTTATAAAATGTAATTTCTGTCATCTATTCATTGGATTCAATTGCAGATTGACTTTTTTGAGATGTTTGTTAGGCGTGCCCTGATACTTGTGCCTTCATATTGGTTCTGATGTTATGTCTGGAGTTGATCTCTTAACATTAAGAGGTCTGTATTTTCATTAACTCCTTTCACTACATAAAATCCTCAGGTAGTCTTCTCTATTTTTACTGTTAACGCGCATAGCGAGCGTTTTCAACAGTTTTCCCAAATATCTATTAGACCCCTCCCGAAGATTATAAATATCGATAAACGATAACAAAATGTTGTTAGCAATAGTTTTATTGCTTCCCGTTTCGAATCATTAAATACGCACGTGACTGATACTCGATAGGGTTGTCCAAATGTTTTTGTTATGATTTTATTTATTGCTGTTTTTTTCAAATTTACGGGGGAGATACCACATTTAATGATAAATAGATATCTGTCAGAAACACGTATGTGATTAGATATTCATAGGATAAATGTACTGAATACGTATATTATAGATATTTTGTAGAGTAAGGAGTTTAACTAGTACCTACTGCCCTGTAATGTCACGCGTGTTTATGAGAATCGAAAAAAATAAGTATTTTTTAAAACAAACTTAACAACAGCGTCACCTATCGAATCTAAGACTTAATTCCATTAAAATCGGTTGAGTGTCGGGTGGGTATTTTAAATTTTACAATAAATTAATTATTATATCACTATAAATAAAAGCAAAATGATTACCAGAATTAAGGTCATTGTTTAAGATGATGGTTGATTGTTCGTTAAACAAACTAACAAGTAATTATACATATATGATGAATATCAGACTAAATACAAATAACACTAAAATTAAGAAAATGATAATTTCAATGACATTAAGAACAATAACGGTGACATATATGGATAATAAGATCATTATTATTTTTGCTAAGTAATGTAAGGAAATATAGTACTTATCTTCTCTAGCTCTTATCTATTGTACTTACAAATCTTACGAAGATAGTACACACTTTAAATCTTAGATCTACTTGAAGACGGCACTCAAGTGATCAACATTTAAGTTCACATATATTTCCTTAACTAAGTGGACTATAACACTATAATCTACGTGAGCAGAGCTGCGCGAACAACTAGTTTAATGATAAAGCTCTGTACAAATTATACTCGGTTCATCGGATATTTTGTTTAGTTTGTGAAGGTTAGTTTACAAATCTGTGGTCTGTTTGTTGTGCCTATAGTATGAATAAATGATTTGTGGCCCCTTATTAAATATTAAAATGTAGGTACAAACTTTAGTGGCTCAGACGGGCAGTTTCGAAACTGGCGTTTCTTTCGTAAAATCAGGCACTTTTATTTATTTACAATGATGAAAATCTTGAAATTGATTATGATAAAAGCCTAACCAAATTAAAGGGAGTCCATGCCCATGCGGCGTGGTTTCAAGAACGCTAGCTGCACTCCTGCCTTGAATAGCAACCGCATTTTTGTGCGCGAGATACGAAACAGCTCTCTTGTTACCGATGGCGTCAGTCAAACGCGGTATCAGTTGTTTGAAAAAATTGTTAGCACGCGGACCTCACGGACTAAGGCTTTTTTTAAATCTCTACCACAAAGTTACATTTATGCACAGACAAGTCAATTATTCGATTAAAAAAAGTAGCCGTGTCGCGCTCATCGACGCTAATACCAAATCATCCAATAGATGTTGCCCTAAGGCATACGCTAAATGTAATCAACGACCAATGATCGACACACTTTTAGTTTTTTTTTTATGTTCTAATATATAGCATCTTAAATATTACCTTAAGAAGTGTACCTCAAATAGTACCTTAGTCTTTTGTGCTATCTTTTGAATTAGTATTAGGCTGGACATAGCAATGGGTTAAAAATGGAAAAAAGAAAAGATAATTGATAACTTACTTTTTTATTTAATAACACAATATGTAAATGCTCGTTTACATTACACAAAGAAGCATCTTACCTACAATATACATCGGTTAACTGATTACGGATTCCTCGACCACTCGGCTCCGCTACCGTTAGCCAAACAGTGCGAGTCGAGAGGTTCCTGTCTTAATGTTGAAAGTATAATGAATAAGGCTTTTTAAATACCGCGCTAAGAGCGTTTGTATGTCACGGACATTCTTAGGTCAAGTTAAGGGTATTGATAAGTATGCGCTTAATGGATTAAGTTCTTCAAAGTCGTTATTATAATGTGGCTCATTTGTATTCTTCATTTAAAATGCGCTTATTCGGAAATATGGTCCAGTTGTAGTCAATTAAAGGACTACATATAGCGGTAGCAATTACAGTACTTTGGTTTTGAAATTACTTAATAAAGGTTATCAAAAAATTACTTTAACAATGTGACACCAAGGACTCTAAAAATGTAATAACTTATTACAGTGAATCACATATTATCTCTGAAAAATAAATCATTCCAGATAAGAAGGTAGTTGAAGTTTAAATGTATGTGTGCATTTTGCAGGGTACGAAGGTGCATTTTAGACACGTTTTATGGTTACGTAATGATACGAATTGAAAAATAAAAAAAAATATAGGTACATATAATTTTGTCATTCCCGTGTCTGTCTTTTTACTTGGACACGTAAGTATTTTGGGTGTTATTGGATATTGTTATTGAAGTTTCTAACCTACGTGCTTGTTTATATCTATAATTTGGGAAATATTCACTTTTAAAAACATCAAAATTATGCTCCCCTACTAACATATTAAATATGAAATGGAACTTTCTGGAGAAATTAGCCATAGAACTTTTAGCGAAAATTGTATTGAAAAATATGTTTCGTAGTATTAGAGATATGAAATATTTTAGTTAACTTTACACCGACTGCGGAACTTCAATGCGCGTGATCCTACACGCACTTGACAGTTTTTTACTTCCAAGGGATGTCCCTAAACACTTCGCCTTTCAACCGTGGTCTCCTTTATTTACATGCAAATGTGTGCGGTTTCGTATCTATTTGCGGTGGTACGGTGTATACCCGTAATTACGGCAATGAGGCAAGTCTCCAGACGAGGTGATCACATTTACAAGCGATCGCATTTTTGTAGAACATCTGGAATATATACGATTTTAAGCTAATATCATTGCAGACTTTATATATTTTTTTTATATAACGGGTACTTACAATTAACGCTTTTTATTGCCGATATTTATGGAATATAATAAGGACATGAGAATGAGATTCGTTCTTGCTACTATTATGTACAAGTAAAAAGTCCGTTCTGTTTATGTCCATCCATTTATGTGGTTTTCTTTGGTTAAAGAAAATAAAATATATTATATACGAAAATAAAAGTTATATCTGAAATAAAATATACTTTATAAATAACAAGGACGCTAGTAGCAATAACAAGAATATTAAGTGGTGTTTATTGCCATAATTTTTTAACATCAAAACAATGTATGTAAAATCCATTAATGCAAATTAAAACTTCTTCGTAACTGAATTGCGAATAGGTCATCAAAAAAAAGCAAAAGAAATGGAAAGCAATTAATTAAATAAATTAAAAGGCAGCATATCCGTTGCGATCGTGCAAATCCCCAATCGTATTTCAGTCAAATTCCCGCAAATAGGATTTCATGCGCTTGTTTCTTTGTATCGAATGTTGCTCAATTTATTAAAGCTTTTTCTTGCTTTGGGTCTACTTAAAAATCAATTGAGTCTCCGAGCACTCGTTTCATCAATCACAGTCCGATTGAAAATTCTATAGCAATAAGGGATGGCTGAAGAAGGATTACGTGACTACGTTTCGGGATATCCCGTAAATATAATATAATTCTGAGGAATCCGTGTTTGTATATTGCATATTTTTTGAAAAATCTATACTTATTATTAATACCATAGATACTGTTTATTTATTACTATAACCAACGAAAACTAGAAAAAATGATTTCAATGAACTTTTATTTCATTTTATAGTTTCAGTTTAAGGCAACTTCTGGGAGTTTTAAATTTAGTAAAATCATAATTCAACCGGAGAAATAACGCAGTCTTCATAATCCGC
>DWON01010907.1:0-10493 GCA_018251015.1 Phocides pigmalion okeechobee
ATTTTGAAAACTTTAAATGGCTCTCCTGTAAAATTAGGTCTATTCGCGTTGTGGCACTTTTGTTTTGAAGTAGCGATCTCTAGAAGATGTGCCGACAATTCACTGAAATGTCTGCCCCAGTCTTGAAGCGCCGACGTAATCACAGCACTTTTATTCGCCGGAATCCACACGGTTTTGTACGTACAACACAGGAACAAGCCGCAAGCGCGTTGCGCCACGCAATACGAAGTAGTATTGTACTCCGCAGGGAAAGTGATAACGGTTTAACTTAGCGAGGCGACTATTTTAAACCTCAAGAGTGCATCGAAACTATGTCCACTTTGAACTATATTCCAGATAAGGCTTCAGTCATCTTTGAGGTAACATGTATATCATGGACTGTTGCTATTACTCAACATCAAGTGGCCTGCCTGCATGTTCGTTTGCTGTTCATCTGCTGTTCATCTGCTATACAAAAAGAAGCATGATAGCAGTCTAGTATAACATTCAAATAACTATATGTAGGTGTGGATTCGAATCCCATGCAATCTCACAATTTAGTGATAGACTACGGTTCGTCCGGAGAGGAACTATCTCGTCCATTTTCGAGTGATTCCATTGAACGAAATATATGCTATTTTCGAATTATATAACTATGTGTCCAGAAGTTCAGTCCAGTATCACCGCCGATATGCGCGTAAAGCAGTTCTTGTGTTTTGTTTGGAGAGGTGCGGTGTCCGGCTACCCTTACAAACGAGGTTACCATTTCAGTCCCCAATAGTAGCAACACATCTGTGCACGACGTCAGGCATGAGTTTAGTCCTGTCTGATGTTGGACGTGGATGTCCATGTAGTCTGTTTAACATCAGATGGAATGCAAATCGCTTTGTATTACATTTACTTACGTTACTATTAGAATGCCGCCATCGTTGGATGGGTGAGCGTAACTGGGAATCTCAGTGATTCAGTAGCTCATAGACCAGGTTTTTGATGATGAAGTGAGGTGGTAAAAGGTTGTGTTAACCCTTTCTCTGCTGCGTACAAGACTGCTATGTATTACTTGCCGCGGGCGCACGCAATGTCTGTGTATTCGTAGATGCTACACGGATACTAAAGAATAAAATATTTCAGCGTATTGTCGACGCATCTTCAGTTTAGCGAATTAAGCTCTAGTTTAGTTCCCGTTTCCCGCAACGCTGTATGACCAGATCTAATATATGAGCGCAGCATTCAAAGTGTTAATCCAATGTTGTTTATCACGTTAAATTGATCTCAAGAAATATCTCTCGACATTTTTCAATTATGCTTTTATTAGATGCAAATTATTACAATCAGAATTATTTTTGTTACTTGCAACCATTCGTAACATAAATAGTAACGTAAAGTTTTTACGAAAGTCGCAATAAAACAAAAAATAAAGTGTAAAATAGTGTAAAAGTATCTTCTCTGGCTGAACTGTGTGGCGTCTAAAAGAGGCTTCCAAGTTGTATTGTTCCAAGCAATTAGTGGGTGCTCATGCAGACCTTAGGAAGGACGCCGGCTTCAGTGGCCCACGCTGTTGTGGGCAACCGCAGATATTGGGGGAGCCATTAAGCACAAAGGTCCGATAAGACCGTTTTGTTGGATAATAGAAATCCAGATATACTGGTATGCTCCATAGGCAAGACGTATGTATTCTACGTATGCATGTATATGTATAATATGCATCTATGTGTGTGTGTTGTTGCTGTATGTATGGAAAGGTGGAAGGGCCATTAGAGCGCGCTCGGGGCGGCACCACCACCATCCTCATAGCCCGCCGTAAAGCAACATGTTCGTCATGTATTGTGTTTCGGTTGGAGAGGTGTGGTTGCCGGATACACATTATTGGAGGCGACCAATAATGGGTATCCGGCATATATGTAATCTTGGTCCTCAAGAGTGGGAACGCATCCGCGTCCATCCTTAAATAGTACTTCGGTTCTATTTGAGATTGGACGTGGTTGTCCATAGGCTGCAGTGACCACTTAACACCTGCCTGCATGCCCGTTTCTTACTCTTTCGCAATAAAAAAAAAGTTCAAAATAAATTAAAGTGTTTTGTGTAATAAAATTTGTAAGCATTTAAAATATATAAATCGGTTACAACAAAAATAGTTTATTTTAACCGTCTAATAGTACGTGGCAATATATCATTTATATGTATTATATACACAATGTACCTACTTTATCACTTACAAACGTGTATAGGTACTGCTTATATCGACCATAAGTAATCTTCAAAGGGAAGCAATGTCGGTTGCGACAGGAGGATGAACGAGTGACCACTAGTGTAATATTACATGATTTGCCGACTTTTATGCTTCAGATAGCTTAAGCTTTTGACTCTAATTAACATCGATAGGTGGTAGTCGATATCTTTCACAAACTTTTACGTAAATTAACAGTACTTGATTAAGTAATGAGAAATTGCTGGAAAAATTAATTGTAGGTGCCTAATGAAATCATAAAATTAATATTTGCAGATTTTTGGTAAGTATTGGTTAAATTGACTACTAATTTAACGTTCAGTAGTTTATGAAAAATTGTTGCATTTAGTAACAAAAGTATCATACTTTTTATATGCAAGCAAGTATTTAATAATCGATTTTTTAAATATTTATTAGCAATAGACTCGCCTATGCTATGTGTGGTTAGACCATGTAAATGTAAACATAATTATACAATTTATCATTATAGTACACACACTAAAATCTCAAAGCGAACTCAGTCCGAAGGCAAATTAATTCAGCCCATGAAACACGTAGACAAATTTGTGGAATATCTTCAGTGTTTATTGAGTGCGCGCTCATATAACCCGAGCGGGGGATGGGGGGAGTGCGAGTTAAATTGAGCACCACCCAGACTCTCATTTCCTCCATCCCCCATTGTGCGCCACTCACAATACAAAACATTTTTTTACGAATTTCGACAAAAAGTGCTTTGAATTTTTTCCAATCTTCGCCTCTATTCAGCTCGTAAAAACTTAATGTTGCGCCGCAAAAGAGTGGGCGTGGTCCATGAAAATATTGCACGTTTAGTAATCTCAGGACCAGTCCTCTAGCTGTCCTGCTCAAAGACCTATCCGACCCTCGTCTATTCTTTGTTAAAATATTTGGTACTATAAAATGAAAAAGTAGCGGATTTGTTTCCTAGCCATTGCATTTTTATTTTGTAATTACCATCAGATAATGTGTAGAAAGAAAATGATGAAGATATTGAAATTAATCACTGGTAAATTTTGTATTAGCCCTTTGTCGGATTACATGTCTGTTTGTATCTCTATAACATTAATAAATTTTATATATATAACTAGTCTTTTGCCGCGATTTGGATTTCATATGCAGTAGTCGACATAACAATACATTTATACAAACTTTTAACCTGTATATCTTTTGTGAAGTTTCTAAACTCCTTCTCTTACTGCTCATTTAGGTTATATCTTAATATTCTTCTTAAACCTATATGCAAAGTTTCAGGAATCTAGGTTCAGCAGTTTCACCTGTGCGTTGATCTTTGTTGTCTTTCAGTCACTCTTTTATTTGTGTAGATTTCATAAAAACTTACTTTTTTATTGTGAAAGAGTAAGAAACGGGCATGCAAGCCACCTGATATTAAGTGGTCATTGTACCCATGGACAACCACGTCCAATCTCAAATAGAACAGAAGCTCTATTTAAGGATGGACGCGGATGCGTTCCTGCTCTTGAGGACTAAGATGGTCGCCTCCAATAATGTGTATCCGGCAACCTCACCTCCCCAACCGAAATACAATACATGAAGAACACGTTGTTTTACGGTGGGTTATGAGGGTGGCGGTGCCGCCGCCCCGGGCGAGCTCTAACGGCTCTACGATCTTTAAAAGAACTACTACTTTTCTAAGTTGCTTTTAGAAATAAATCCACGATTACGCCACAAATTCAGTTAGTATAATAAAAATTAACAAGTCCAAAGTACGATTTAGTGTCACGACATTAAGGCGACTTTCATAATTTTATCGCCATGATAATTAGGGGGATAATAACTCTTTAAGAACAAACATTATTCATTTGAACTTCTACGAGATTTGTATTTGGAACTGCGGTATTATACTAATTAATTGTCCTAAGTACGACGTAATGGCCATTATATTTCTAGCGAATTGCAATATCTGTCACTGTTTTATATGTATGTGACTTCAGATTGGCTTAAATAATATTCATCATTTATTTGTAAGAAAAGATTTAGAACACAAATATTTTTAGTAGACAAATATAAGTAGACAAATATCTTTAGTAGACAGGACAGCTAATATTAAGAATAGACGTTATTTCTGGAAAGAATAGTGGTTGGTTTTTGAAGTTCTAAAGAGTTGTATCGTAAAATAATTAATCACACTTGAAATAAGTAATATCACAAATAAAAATAATAACATTGTTTTCTATACTCAAAGCCCCACACAAAGATTCTCTGTCAAACACCCAGACCCAGATAAGAAATGTACACATTACATAGCTGTCTGTCTTCCTGGCTGAGAATCGAATCCGGAACCCTTTGCGTGGCGGACAGAAATGGTTACCGCTACGGCACGAGTCGCCAAATGCGGGTTGTTATTCCACACTCCACACAAATTAATATTTAGTAAATATCTGTATATATAAATATATCAATATTATATCTGATTCTTGTTTCTGGAAAATTTACAAAATGTATATGTGTATGTCAAGATATGATTTTAAAATAATATTATCGCAGAATTTATATATTTTACTTTTTTTATTTTTGATTAGCCGTTTAACTGTGACTACGAACCATGCAACTGGTTGGAAATATCGGGAATCAAAAATCGCCAATTATGAGTACCCAGTACATAATAAAAATATTTATTAATATATTGGTTATATCAAGTGACTTGCTCTTTTATTTACAGTATCGCTTATGTAAGCGATACTGTAAATTAAAGAGTAAGTCACTTCTGCTACCTCCTTCCTACATACTTCTGAATCAAAGATCGACAAAATCTAAAGCAACCTAAAATTTTAAGCCCACATATCGCAGTCGTAGAAAGGATTTATCTTGTTGTAAGGTCGTTAACGGTTAAGTAATTAGTCTTCACGTTATTCCATAACAAACAATTAAGTAAATAATATACTAAGACATTTCACGATTTCGTTAAACTGGAATATGCTAAAGTTCAGTAACAGTTTAGAGAACAAACGTAGATACCTAGGTATTAAATATAATTTATTACCCGTCCCTTTTGTGTCGATAATAAAGTTTGTCGAAGTTCGATAGTTATAACTAGCTTCTCTGGGGAGTTTTGAAATTAGTCGCGTTGGCGTTACCTTCCAAATTTATAGCGGTTGCATATACAGTCAGTATAAGCAGATATTGTACATCATCATCAATCAATCCCTTACTATTCCACTGTTGAGTAGGGGTGTCATCGCACTGAACACAATGTTGAGATTAGGCCATAGTTCACCAGGCTGGCCAAGCGCTAATCGATTTATGTAAAACAATGTTTGTCACCCTTAAAAAGAATAACAATAAATTTCTACTAAGTTGTTGTTACTACAACGGATATTAATATTGAACTATAATACATTTCTAGTGAGAAAATGACATTAAAAATTATGAGTCAATGCCTGGCTTTCGAACTTTAGCCTCTCCGGTCGACGCCAGAAACCGTAACACTAGGCTATAACGACTTTTCATATTTGTTATGTATATTACAAACAAATTTGCATTAAGCTTAAAATAAGCTCTCATATTCCGCCGTAAAGCATTACTTGCGTTTCTGTTGGGGACGTGCGGTTGCTGGCTACACTTTGAAGCGAAGCAACCATCTTAGTCGTCAAGAGTACCAACGTATCTACGTTCGAGGTCAGATAGGATTTCAGTCGTGTTTGTGATTGTACGTGCATGTCTATGGGCTGCGACTACTTAACATCAGGTGGTTTGCATGTTCGTTTGCTACTCTTCTCACATAAAAAAGTCTGCTGGATACTTCGATATTGCAAAATATCGCTACGAATGCACACTGCTTACGACTCAGACGGTATAAAAATATAATTACGGCGAGATGAAAGGTGAAAGGTGAGCTTCTCAAGAAACCTACAAAACTTTTGATAGAAAGAAGCACTGCAATACGCCTTTTGAATTTCAAATGCAGGTACACGCTACCTAGAATCTAATAAATCAAACTCGATCGAATGGCAAACATGTGCATCCCTTACCTTGCAGACTGAATAGAACCATAATTACGCTGTGCACCTTACAGCTGGGTTCGTTGAAAGAAATATAACTTTTGATAGAAAATACGAATAGTGTGATGAAAATACTGATACAGAAAGAAATAAATATTTGAGAGTAACATCACGATTTCCTTGAGCTTTTCATATATCTACGATACATTTATTTTAAGAATCAGACACTCGTCTGTTGTGTAATGTTTACAAATTATCCTCGATAACCGGTAATTTTAAGGACTAAGAATTTTTATGATAGCAGAGTAGGAAACGGGTGCGCAGACTACCAAATGTTACATTACTATAAGCTACAAACAATCACATCCAATAAAATGAACTCGTTAAACATAATTAAATTTAAATCCGATGATGTAAATAGATGCGTTGCTATTCTTGAAGATCTTCAAGAATATCGTAATGATCGTCTCGATTGTAAGTGTAGCCAGCAAATATAATAGTTCAGGAGAAATAATAATTGCTTCACGGAGGATTATGAGGTAGCGATGGTACCTTCTCCATCAAGATAAGCCTCTAACACCTAAAAAGGTAACTAAAAATCCTCGAAAAATGTCACGGTTTAGCTTTAATAAGAATTAACGAATTTGATTATAATTGTAAAGCTGAAGAAAATGCAATAATAATAATAGTATTTTAGTTTACTTAATAATCTCATATAATCCCTTGCTAGTAAATTAGGACTATAGAATCAACGTTTAATTTATAACTTGATATTAGGTACCCTCTTTAATAAACGGATTATTTGTTAAGAACTTAGTGACAAAAATATATTATAACTTTTAAGATTTAATAAATCTTAGTGGTGGATTTGAGATTAAATTTTTCTTACACCGTGTGGTTTACTTTAATATCTATTAAGAAATATACAAGATGTGGTATAGTACGGCTGTCTAGTACTTTATGACTTTTGCAGGACGAAAACTCATATTTTATAGGTACTTTCGAAGAATTGAAGATATCAAATCTAAAGAAACCTTTTACGATTTGGGTGGAGTAAGTGAGCTTTAAACAGTTGCGGGGAAATAAATTTCGTCGTAGTGGTCGGGTAACACGCGGTGTTAGACTAGAAACCGAGGAGTAACTCAGTCACGAAGCTTATAAAACTTATAAAGCTATAGCAATCACCATCAAATCCTAAACACGCTCGCTGGCAAATTTCTTAACACATAAACTCGAATTCATTGTAATTTTATTTTAATACTTATTTGTAAGACATGGAACGTCATAGCTGTTGTCGCTGTTTATAGCGATTCGTCTGCGGCTATAAATTATATTCAGCAGTATTCGCAGTATCAGTCGTATTTAAAAGCCCGTCCTGCACAACATTCTGGTTTGTTTTGCATAGTTCCTTATAGTATATCTAACAGTTTTTTGACACAACATCATCATTACTTCTAAACTTTAAATATAACTTTTAATAAAGCAGATCGATTTTATTGAAATAAATACTTAATATATGCCTTGAATTCAAACTATTAGTTATATCGATATCCAATACACAGAGAAGATATCCATTACAATCCAAGAAACCAAAAAATAAAGAGACAGAGCTATACTCTAAAATTAATAGAAGTTTGTATTATAGTTTATTCTCAGTCCCGTAAACTTTTTTTGTATAAATATGCGATGTGTAGATACACAAATTATTCAGATATGTCGAGATATTATACATTTTAAAAGCTATTAGACCACAATTATCATAAAATTCTTCATCCAGATTAATCTTAGAATTGGCTAAACGCATAAACAGGAAATTGTGAAAGATGTACGATTTGCAAGATTAGATTGACAGATACTGATCAGTACCTGGGTATGTGGACATTCCTCATCCATCCTTCACTATTCATCTGCTGGGCACAGGTCTTTTACATAGAAGAAAAATCTTGTCCCTCACTCGTAGTCCTTTCATAGACCAAGTGTACAGGAACACATCACACGCTTGTCAGAATTTTTATGGAGAATATATTACCATCAATATTGTAGGTAAACTTAGGATGATTTACCTTAACCGTTAAAGCGAAACCTGGATTCCTGAATGACAAGCCAGAATCTTGCCACTAGACTATTCCTTCTAAAGAAAAAAAATATTTGTTCACCATATCTAAGTAAAATTATGTAATATAACCATTTTCCAACATTCCTAAATTAAAATTAACACTTCATATCATTTCTAATGTAACATTTACGTTTAAAAAAAATAGGTTAAAAGAAACTTTGTTCTTTAGTTAAACTAAAATATATAAAAAAAACATGGTTAGCACTATCCACTTAACCTTGAATTTACTGTAAAGGATGGGCAAGCCCTTCCATGTTTTTTCAAATTAATCACGATCTATCAACCTTAAAGATGATTCATAGGGACTACGGAAGTATTTTAAAAATTAACACCCCATAAAGACAACGAAAAGAACGAAAGTTTAATTAAAGAACCTTATCTAAAATACGGAGCAATTTTGTTAATTACCGACCCGATAGGTAGCTGTTTCAACTCTTTACGACCTCCATCGCCGCGATAACGTTTCTAATTGTCGAATAAAAAAGGATTACACCTAATCCTTGTTTAATAAAAATGTTAATCATGAGATTTTCCGTCGCAATATGCAAATGTTATGGCACCACCCCGTTTGCGATTGACGACGTAAGGTGATCTCACTATATTTAATACACCAAACGAAACAGTACGCTTAATGTGAGTTTATATGAAAACGAAATTCGTAATCGAAAAATAAGCTTCTTCATATACGAGTATCTGCGGGTAGCGTTTTTAGTGACATGTTAGCGAGTTAAGATTTGGTAGTACAGTCAAATTCGGTATAAAATTTCAAATTTCCAAAAATGTCCGAATATATTTATATCAGTTTTTGCAAAGTCTAAGGGCGACAAAATACTTGGCATCATATGGCATATATCGTCAACAAATTCTTCGCTTCTTGCTTCGTAAGCTCGATAATGACTCCACGATATGTATATGAAACTAATACTGACAAGTTCTCATTGACGATGTTGTAAGTTGAACGTCAATACCGTTTCTTCTTCATCTTTTGCGCTTGTTCCCTCATTGCTGGGCATAGGTCGTCATGGCTCTTTAAAACTGGCAGGTTGTTCGTATTCTTTACTTACTAACGGCCTGGAATAAGTAGGCAGTTCATTATGACGATTATCTCTTTACGCACTTTTCCCCTGTATGGGCATCTATGCATGGTCATTTCTGCAGCAACCTATCGATATCGATAATTCAATTTATATAATGTAATGTTTTACTAAAGGTAATTGTAGAGCACTTACAATATATAATGAATATTAATTGGTTTATTTCGATTAATAATCCATTGTTTGTAAACGGCAATTTCGATTCTGACTGAAAGTCGTACGTATTCGATACTATGATTTTCTTTAAAAATGAAAATAAAACATAAGAAAACATATGTGTCAATGAACCATCTATATGCTTTTAGCCTCCTCATTTTATATAAAGAGACCTGCGACCCGTAAAGGGAGTTATCGCTAAGGATATAATAATACCAGATTAATTATAGAAGTCATGTTTAACGTTAATTAAAAGCTGAACTCAGAGGATTCTAGGACCGATGTGCGCAAATATATTCTCAGTGGCAATTTATCAACGTTTCAAATATTACACGAAAGATATACGGGTTAAATCCGAATAATATTTTGTCTGGGCCTTATTAGAAAAGTTGCGGGTCGGAGGTGAAGGTAGAACAAATATCCGTAATATAAATGGACATATCATTAAGGCGAAAATTCTTGGGGATTATAAAAGGGTCTGAGGTCTGGACGAGCACGTAATTTTTAAAGCGCGGTTTTACGATCTGCATACGTAATTCAAGTAGTGATGTACTTGGGTGTTATGGTAACGATAATGTTTAATATCTTGTGTATTTATGATTCCCAAATTTAAACAAAACAAATGTTGAATGTATAACAATTTTTCTTCAGAACTAAACTATCACTAAAAATAGAAAATGTGCTTCAGAATATTATACCTATTTCAACTTTTTTCCTTTAGTTTATTTATTTAGTTTAACTGGTTATAGTCTAGATTTATGTCAGTGTTGCCATGCAATTGTATTACAATTAAACTATGAGACTTAACAAAGTCACACCCAGTTCTTTTTTCAAAGTAAAATGCTTATAAGAAACTATGTATTTAATAATGTTTTAACAGTGAAGTTATCATATTAAAGGTGGTAGAGCCGTTAGAGCTCGCCCGGTGCGGCACCACCGCCACC
>DWON01010908.1:0-10493 GCA_018251015.1 Phocides pigmalion okeechobee
GAGTAGGAACGCATCCGCGTCCATCCTTAAATAGAACTTCTGTTCTGTTTGAGATTAAACGTGGTTGTCCATGGGCTCCAGTGACCACTTAACGTCAGGTGGCTTGCAAGTCCATTTCTTACTCTTTTATAATATATATATATATATATACAAAATAAACATTAGTCTTTATTTAATTTACAATGACGATACATAAAACGATAAAACTTAAAAATAAATATATTTATAAATACAATAGAAGCATATGTATTTTAAGGTTACTTAATTTGTGGATATTGCCTCCTTAGGGTAGTTCTTCCCCAGTTTCTTACAATTCTCTTTGTCTCAGGCTTGTCTTAAAGATACCTTTCACCGTTTTTTTAAGAAAATGATATTTTATCTGTAATTCGCACATAATTTTGAATAATCTGTCTTATGTGCTGATCAAACTCCAGATCTCGAATAAGAGATCAGAATCTTCAATTCAATTCATGAATTTTCATATTTAATACTCTCATATTGTATTTATTACTTTATTGTAATACTCAAGGGCCCAATAAGGTATAACATCTTGTAAAAACAAATTATACTATTATCAAGTACATTATCGGTTATATCACCGCTTCATCAAGTTCTGTTTTGTAGCACTTGTGTATTTGTGCGATGTTGTATTTTAGTTTAATAGATGTAGAAAGACGTATTCGGTTCATCGAAGCATTCTATGTTAGTTCTCATAAATAGCATCGTTTTAGGCAAGTACTTTGTTTAAAATGGTATTGATTAAAAACATCCATTAGGAACAGTGACTAATCAACATAAGGTTTGTTTGCGCGCTACATATGTACATCATTTATTGGAATTTAAAATCATACTTACACCAGCCAAAGCGCAGAGAGCACCCACGAACATCCCGACATAGGTCTTCGGAGCCATGTCTCCGTAACCCACTGTCGTCATGGTAACCAGCGCCCACCATAAGCCCAGAGGTATACTATTGAAGTCATTGTGTGGATTCGTTTGAATCCTCTCGGCATAATACACCAAGCTTGCAAATATCACTATACCAAGTACTAAGAAAAATACTAGTAGCGTCAGCTCCTTGGCAGACGCTCGGAAGGTTTGAATCAAAATCTTGAGACCGGACGAATGTCTCGTCAGTTTGAAGAGCCTCATTATTCTTATAATGGAAAAGAACTCCAGAATGTCCGCGTTCTCCACATGAGACGCGTATTTCTGGAGAATGAGATCTATGTAGAAGCTCATAGTGGCGATGTAGTCGATGATATTGACAGAGGATTTGATGAATTCACACTTATTTGGCGAAGATATGAATCTCACGAGGATTTCTAAAGTGAACCACGCGTTACAAACGCACTCAATGTAGAAAAAAGCTATGTGGGCGTTTGTTTGCACTTTGTCCAACGCCCAACTCTGGGTCTGATTTGCTGTCGTCACTGTATAGTTTCGTATAACAGGTACTCGCATATCCGGATGGGTTTTCAGACAAAACGATATAATAGACACGCATATAAAAAACACAGATATCACCCCGATTATCTGAAAGAAAAGAAGATTTATTTTTATTTAGGTTAAAATGAGTTAATTTGAAATGCTGAATAACAATATCTTTGTATCAAGTGACATTATGAACCTTCATAAACAAAACGTGAAATTAATTATGTGACTTTTTTCCGGATTAGTTAAAATATGTAGAATGATAAATTCCATTTTGAAAATAAACAATCAGGATTGAATTGGAAATGTCGACGCAAAAGCCATAAAAAAAACTATTCCAGAAACTCTTTGTGCGAAAATTTTATTGTTAAGCGTAAAACAAGAACCTTTTAACCCCATCATACTATCAAAACAGGAGCCTTAGGCCGTAAAACAATTCAATTAGCACAAATTTGAATTTAAAAGCCGGGGCCTGAAGAAACCCTCTGGATTGATGTTACATTAACACGACAAAGTCAAAGGATTACATCGTAGTTAACATTTCAAATATCAATATTTATTCTCAGTATTTCAACGATCATCCAGATGAGTATGTTTAATGCAAAGCTAAATTTCGCTCTTTATGCTCATTGCAAGCGTGCAAACTGTTATTCCAACGCTAATTTTCCGTTCCTATATTTAATACAAATCTGTTTCTGTTCGACCTACACCTACTGAAATAAACGTCTAAATTGATCAGAAGAAGCATACGTGTCATAATAAATTCTAAGTGGATTGCGTTACTCTCTCATCGACTCAGATAAAAATATCTCGTTCAGTCATATTACTTGACCTTTTGTTTGTGTTGTTTCCATCACTTTTATTTCTATTATTAAGTTTAGTGAGGCCGTATCGTGATTCTTTATTGACTCAGCTAACTGCTCGGAGCTCGCTAAAGCTAATTAGAGTCGATTAGATCGTTTAGCAAATACGGTACAAAGTAATGGACAAGTAATAAAAGTTCCAAGGCAACCATTCCTTTGTAACAATTTTTCTTTCATTTTATTTTGCGACAAAGCGGATACAAGGAAAGCCGCTTTGACTTAATTTACAGTGATAACAATGATTTTTGCAATGAAAGCAAAAGACAGGCGTAATCGTGACATTGTATTGATAATTTTGTCCCGAATAGAATTACACATTCAGACTTACAAAAGATTTAAATAATAAGCAGCTTCTTTTTTATATTGCGTGGTCAATTTGGACGATTGTTCCGAATTCATTGCAGATTTTTGTTCTCTACGGATTAGATAATATATTTTTATGATTTGTCAATTGTATTTAAGCAATGATAATAAGAGATTTAATAAAAAATATAGTTTGAATTATTTTGATTAGCTGCATTCAAGAAATAGTATAATTTTTATCGAAGAAATCGGTAAAAAGACCTCGACACGTGAAAAACTAGTATAAAACAGCCAGATTTGAATAATATCATGTAAATTGTCACTTGTTTGAGGCTTAAACCCAGAACCCTCTGACAATCTTCTGTATTGACCGCTGCACTACACGTTGTCAAATTTGCCAACCGAAAGGAACTTAACACAGTAAAATAAAAGAATAAACTTAACTATAAAGTTGATAATAGAATCTTCTGCAAGATGGCGTTCCTTTATAATTTTTATCGAGAAACAGTAACTCAATAAGACATGACAGTCAATAGTGTTCTCAACACGAAATCAAACATCGTAAATATGGAGTGGTTCATAGTTTTATGCTGACGCTCTTTGGACATAAAACGTGGGTGGTGTGGGAGGAAAATTATGGAAGTGGTACGAGACCATACGAAAGATCACCTATGCAGTAGACTAATCAAATCAAATTGACCGTGGACAGATCCTTATATGATTAATTATCTACCGGCGGAGATAAATGGTGCGAGATTTGAAGGCAACTTACTTCAGGCTAAAAATACTCCAGGATGACTACGATCACTCTGTCGACTTAAGACAGGGAAAAAAAGTACATTGGGAGAGAATCAAAAAGGTTTTTTCTAACAATCCTCATTACCTTTGCAGCATTAGAACTGTAAGGTTCATCAAAAAGGGACCACATCTGGGGTTTCAGTTGCTGCCACCAGGAAACGGTGCCGTTGTAGTAGTCTTCCTCGAAGCCGAACTTGCGAGCCACCTCCTCATCAGACGGCTTCTCTGTGTCCAGGTCCAGCCGGTCCAGGACTGCTAACGTCTCTTGGGTGTCCCGATGCTATAGAAACAAAAATTTGATTATAAGAGAAAGATTTATGAACGATGAACCATCGCCGTACTTATAATCAGCCGTAAAGCCAACTCTTATGGTTGGAGCGAATTCCCTGAACGCTATGACAGGGAGTTCGTCAAGAAAGCGGTAAAGAGCTCTCCTTTAAAACCGGATATGCATTAGTGACTCCTCTAGTGTTGCAAATGTCCATAGATGACGGTGACTGTTTTCCATCAGGCGGCCCATCGGCCTTTTCGTCAGGCTAAAATATATAAAAAAGTGTGATTACTGGTTATATTTGTAAGAAAGACGATCGTTTCAATTCATAAGAGTAGTAACGCATCTATGTATAATCTGAAAACCATCTGACTATCTGAAGTCAGATCTATGTGAAGACGTTTGTAGGTGTATAAATGACGACTCAAATTGGATGAAGTGCTAACATTTGTCTTATTTGAGGTTTAAAGTGGATGTGGGCTGCAGCGATCACTTATCAACAAACTTTCATATTCGTTTGGTACTTTACATATAACAAAAACTTTTAAAAAGCTCAAAGTTGTGAATATTTTTAAACTTTTTATTCTGTGACATTACTATTACGTATTGTTCTAAAAAGATCTGCTAATTTCTGGAAAGTGTGTCAAAAAACCTCCTGTCCTTGTATATTTCGCTTGCGAACTAATTTCTGGATCCAATTCCAGTATTCCCTTGTAACAGCTTGCGGGCAGGGGTACAAAACATTTTGGTGAAACTTCTCATTTTGCTTTTGAACAAAAATTGTAACTTTACTCCTCTCCGTATAAAATTTTCCAGGAAAAATGTTGCAATTGTCTGTTAAAGCTTCCAAGAATTCGTAACAAGTGTTTTTGTTAACGTTGCGAATTTTAGAATTTGATCCAGTTCGTCCAATTTTTTTTGACTTACACAATATTCCAACCAGAAATATATATTTTTGAGCAATAAAATTTAGTGTGTAATTTTTCGACCTGAAGATACTGATAAGAAGTGAACAGTATATTTAACATTTCCCCGAAAATGAAGATTTCTTCTACTGTTTATTTATCCAACTCTTAATAAAACAAGACTTAATCAAAGTCAATATTCCTTCATTGAATCCTTAATCTTGGAAGCCATCCGATAATTCTTTAATCAGAAAACTCAATTTAATGATACAGGGTCAAGAACTATCCCAATTAAAAGTGTTTAGAAAGAAATACAAACGCATATGCATTGGTCAACTAGTTTCAAGGCTATGCGATGGACAGACACACAAAGTCAGAGACAGAGGCTTCTATATTATAGGTCACCTTTTTCCGTCGCGGGTCAAAAACAAAATTTCACGTTGTCATATTGTTTTAGGTTTTCATGGGTAATTCGATTCATCCCTCGCCGCAAAGCCACAAAATATGTACGAACATTAAGGGCCGCGTGACGAAATACGTGAAAATATAATTTTAAGGCATAATAAAATTTGAACCGCAAATCAGCAGACAATATATTTAACATTAAATTATTTTTTGTGGGGATTAATGGTTTTTTTAAACAATGATTCCCACGTATTATCGACGCTACGGTGGCAAGAGTACTGGTACTTATTTCTCGCAGAAAATTGCGATTGCTATTCAGTGTCGGATTGTGGCTAACGTTCATGTCACCATGTCGCATGAGCAAAAACTCCCTGTAGAATGTTAGAGATTTATTTATAATCAGTTTTATGTATTTTTTGTTGTGTCCCATTGCTTAGTAAGTGTCCCTTGCTGATAAGTAGGTTCTGAAGATCACCACACAACTGGATTAAAATATCGGCAATTAAAAATAATTAATAGTGAGCACTTGGTATATAGTAAAATTTATAAATTTCGTGATGATATTAGTTCGAAAATGATAATAAAAATATTGATATTAAGCTACTAACGGTCATCTATCAAAGTTCTAATTGCATCACTATGATTATCGCTTATAAGGATACAAGTTACATTTTAAAAAAATTGCGCAATAAAAAATTCTTATTTTTTTTTTCAAATATTTGTTAATGCCTCTTTATATTTAATTTTCTGTTTCTTTTTTCTTTATATCTCATTTACCTCTTATTTCTTCTGTCTTTTATTTCTTCATCTATTTTTATTTCTTTATCTTTTTACTTTTATCTCTTTTATATTTGCACTATGATAACATATTTTGTGATTTTTTTTTCAGCTCAGGTTTAAAATATAAGTTTATTTAACATTGGACATCCGTGTACGTTTAGTAACAGGCTTTCTGACGGAACCTGTTAACCTAGTATACATTTTGTTAACATTTAAACATTAATTCCGTTTAGCTAATGCGTTGTAGGCACGGGTCTAAGTGACCCTGTAAAATGAGCCTTGCGCCTATTGTAATAGAGTCAAAATTTCTTTGCACTAGGGTATATGGGAGTAAATAAAAAACAGTCACTTATTAACAACTGTGTAGAGTAAAAATGTAGTTTATTGTATAAATGTAGACCTATAATAATATTTTAACTGATCGCTATCAGTACTTGGAAGGTATCTGAGAAATAATAATATTAGGAGCATTTATCAACGCAAGTGAACAGAAACAATACTTGTTAAAGGTTTTATTCATTTATTTGTTTCTCCATTTGTGTGTTTGTGTGCTCTAATCATAGAAATGGCTAAACTGATTTCGCTACAGGTTTTCTCATAGAATTTCAGTAAAATTTCGCCTCATTAGAAAACATTAGAAATTTTTGGTATTACACAGAGAAAACTTAAAAATTGATGCCCACGCGAACGAAGTCATGGGCAGTAGCTAGTCACTTAAAGAAACAAAACAGTCACTTACTTAACAGTTGGGTGGAGTAAAAATGTGGTTCATTGTAAATTCTCTCTATATTTCTGTTTAATAACGTCTGACTGAGCTCGTTATGTTAAAACTCATAAGGTACTGAGTAATTAGTGCACGGAAATTATAAAGAGCTCTTACTTTTAATCAACATTTGCGACTTTATTTTGGCAACGGTGCCTCAGTACTCCGCTTAAGTAATTAAGGTTGTGTACGCGGACTTAGGTATGTTTCAGAGAAAGTTCACCATGATCAACTATAGTTTTTCTGCTGGGAACAGGCTCCTCTTAAACTGAAAATGGTTACACAATCACCATGTTGGCATTAATATCATTACTACTATTTTCCCACTTATTGGCATGAGTGACCTCTCCGGGATAGAAATGTTAGGGTGTAACCACACTGGTACCATCATCAACCCATTACTGTCCTATTTATTGGCATGAGTGACCTCTCAGAGTTAGAAATGTTAGGTCATAACCATGCTGACATCGTCATTAACGTACTATTGTTTCACTGCTGGGAATAAGTTTTCTTTCAGAATGAAAACAGGCTAACAACACGCTGGATTCACCGTTAATCCACTATTGTCTCACTGCTTGAGACTGCTTGAGACAGGTCCCATCTCAGATTAAGTAATGTTAGGGCCCACATCACGCTGGCATCATCATCAACCCACTTGTCCAATTCAGGGTCATGGGTGGCCCCTCAGAATCAAATGAGTTAGGCTATCACCACGTTGGCATTATAATCATATTAATATTGTCCCACTTCTTAGCACAGGCTTTCCTTCAGAATAAGAAGGGTTAAGCCATCACTACACCTTCACCTTCACACGCGTTTGAGAACTTCATTAAAGGCTTCACTGTCTCTCTCCTACTCCGCTGTAACACACTTCTTCTGTTTCGGGTGAAGAGCTTTGGTTGTTATGTACTTACAATCTAGACGGCCATGTTAGTTCTCAGGCGTAGCAACTCTAGACGCATTGCTTGCATGCATACAACCTGAAATAGTACTTCAGTCCTATTATAGATTGTATTCAAACTTACGTATTTTATATTACATACATAATGGTACCCTAAATTACCGAATAAAAGTATGTACACGTTCAAAATTTCATTATCGAATCAGTTAATCAGCTTTTCTTTGTTGGCTCATGTTGACCAGGAAAAAGCCGATGGGTATTTGAAAAGAAACCAGGAATCTGCATATCAGACCGAAACTACGCCAATCCAATCGTCAATAAGCCATTTTTAAGTTAAATTTCCAGCTATTTTCCGGATAAGCAAGCGTAAGCTGAAATGCAACGTAACGGAACGCTTTTCGCAGCTCCACTGAACAATTACTACAACTCAGCGGGAAATTAAATAAATAAAAACGATATTTTTTTAAAAATATATCGAAAATAACATGGAATTTGTTCAGTCATTAATTACTCTACTTTAAGGTTACGTGCATCTGTTAAAGGCAATTCCGTATAATTCCGTTTTTAAAGTGGGAGAACTTTTGTTCGATCGGGGAGGTACCCCCGCCGCCGCCATAAAACATTACTTATTTCTCGGTTGGAGAGGTGCGGTTACCGGCTACACTTTGAAGCGAGGCGACCGTCTTAGTCCGCAGGAGTAGCAACGCATAGCATAAGATTTCGGTCGTATTTGTGGTTGTACGTGGATGTCTATGGGCTGTGATTAGTTAAATCAGGTCGTTTGCATGCTCGTTTGCTACCCATTTCATATAAAAAAACCTTATAAAGGTTCTGTTTTACGCATGTTTTTTTTTATAATAATTTTAGTAAACAAACATGCAGTTCATCTAATGGACAGTATTCACTGTCGCCCATGGACATTTGTAACCAACTCCATAAATAACAAGAATCCTACTTGAAATCGATTAGAGAATTGTAATAACTACTCAGCGCAGGAATGCGGCCAGCTTACTTGACAACATGCCGCATGTGCACGGACTTATTTTAATTTGTTGTATATTTGTAATTTCTGTTATTATAATTAGTTTTTAGGCATTTAATGTTCGATTTGTAATGTGTACATAGAGTAAAACAAAGTCGCTTCATGCCGTCTGTACACTTAGATCTTTCAAACTACGCAAAGGATTTTAACGCGATTTTCATCAATACTCTGAGCGATTCAAGAGGAAGATTTATGAGTTTAATACAAGCATATTTAAGTGAAGAAAATACGAGAATTTCCAATATTTGTAATGTAATGTCGTAAATTCTCGACACGAAACCGGGTGGGACACTACTTATAAATAAAGTCTAAATCAATCAAAAATAAAGCTCCTTGGCAACAAGCTGCCGGATTTTTTTGTATCCAATACTTCGATACGAAAGTTAGCGACCAAGCAACTGTCCGTAAAAAATAAAGCCAATGTCCGCTCGTGAAGAAAATGTTCCGAATCATAACGCAGCGAAATTTAATAACGCCGACGAAAGTTTTCCGACATGTGTTCGTCGTAAAACTGCCCATTCACATGTACGACGAACGGGAGAAGTTAGGAGGAGAGCGCCGTAAAAACTTTTCGACGAGAATATCCGTTACAATGTTTCGTGCATATGAGGATTGCGCTGGATAAGATTATTTTATGTAAATGTAATAGAGAACTTTTTGACGGAAATATTCGTTACAATGTTTCGTGCACATGAGGATGTCTGCTTGATTGTCTGTGTATTTGTCTCCCTGTATATCATTTTATAATTTAACAATGGCTTGATTGGGGCTTAATTAAAATTTGAGGGTCGTAATTACACGTGAATTACGACATAAAAGGATAAAACAATATAAATTTACTTAGTAGCTACGACTCAGTTTAAAAATATTCTACAAATCGGGACGGTAAATATATTTGAAATAAATTACATTGCTGAAGGGACATACATATAAGAATGGTTGAAGTCGGTATTTTTAAATTAAAAATATTTTGAAGTCGGTTCAATATTCAATAGATATTATATTCGTAGGCCGTCTTTTCACAAATGTACTGCGTCTCGAATCGTTACGCCATCGCGGTTCCCAACGACACTCGTGATGTTCAACGATCGTTGCGATGAGTATAACGATAACGGATTTTGCAAATGAGATCTCAGTACGTTTTCGTAACGATCCAAATAATTTGAAACGAAGAGTTTTATTATTTTTATGCGTTCGTTATTGTTTTTGTCGTTGTTTCTTATTTAATATTTTCTATTTATGTAATATTTCTTTACTATCGTAGTTTTCATAATGTTGTACTTGAAAATATATTGAGAACACTTTTTGAAACTTTTACTGTGTAGATATCCGAAAGATGTCATGCAGTCTGTCTCATAATAATATAGATAATGGTCATTGCCGTCCATGCACATCAGTAGTCAAGTTAATATAAACCAGAAGCTTTAGTCAACTGAGAAGAAACATCAAATAAGATGTGATGCTACACCTGAGAATTAAGATGGTCACCTCATATTCTGGAAACTACACCTTTAGGCCACGACAACTGATGTTCTACCAAGAATAGCGCTAGAAATGCATCGGTGGTGGTAGTTACCCGATTTTTGTTTTTGTTAGAATTCCAATTGGTTTTAGAACGAAATAAACTTTTCTTCAAAGAATGCAATGTACAAACAAATACACAAAAAAGAAACATTAATATAGAAACAATATTAAGTATTGGTGTAGTTTAGATACATGACGTTACATTATATCGTATATAACATTACATTTCAATCAATCGTGTCAGTAAGTTTGCATGTGTGTATGGCGTTCGGGAATAAGTGCTCACTCAGAATTTAAAGGTGGTAGAGCCGTTAGAGCTCGTAACCCACCGTAAAGCAACATGTTCTTCATATATTGTTTTTCGGTTGGGGAGGTGTGGTTGCCAAATACACATTATTGGAGGCGACCATCTTAGTCCTCAGGAGTGGGAACGCATCCGCGTCCATCCTTAAATAGAACTTCTGTTCTATTTGAGATTGGATGTGGTTGTCTATGGGCTGTAGT
>DWON01010909.1:0-10493 GCA_018251015.1 Phocides pigmalion okeechobee
GGTAATAGATTTTTTTGGTGTTCATAAAGATTTCAATTATCTTTGAACAAAAGCCAATTGAGGTACAATTTTGGTTTGTAAAGCTACGACAGGTAGCCCTCTCTATCAAATATTAAATTCCTTGTCGACACTTATAAATACCTACATATATGTTACCCAATTTACCGTCTATAATAATCGATATTACTATGTATCTATATATAATTCTATCGACTAGAGTTTACAAAATCCACCCATACGCAGTTTATTACCGCTTCTTCTCCAAACCGAGTAACCTTCTGAAAAAGTGTCATCTATTACGAAACGAAATTTGTTAAAATAATAATTCTTTAACCGTCTTTGAATACACATCACTCGAGTTGTAATTTGAAAATATCAATTTCGGCTTGCAATCGCCTTTTATAGTCACAAAGCCCAGATCCTCAGGTCCGGAGCGAATGCGTAGAGCTGACAGCCCTACTGTAGGGCGAGGGCCGCATTCCGCCACGTCTGGCGCGGATTATCTGGCTTCGAGTAATTCTCCTTGCAAATTGATTAAGCGGAACTTTGATTCTATAGATTTTTTCTTTATTATTGATAAAGAGAGAGCCGTCAAAGAGATCGCGAAGCGTCGACAAAATAGTTAACATTCGTTTTCTTTCACTAATGCAGACAAGATGTCGGTACATTGTGTTGTGGTAATCTGTTTTTCATTTCTGCATTTACGAATAGATGAGACGAATTTTTTATAAAATGAAAGTAACAAACGAACATGCATTCCACCTGATGGTTTTAATTTCAATAAAGTAGTTTTAAGTTTATTGACAAGTATCATAAAATCTACACATTGAAATTTAACGTGGTCGTAACAAGCGATTACTGATTATATCATTATTGCCATTTTCCATTAATCCACCAGCCATTATACGTCCACCGCTGGACATAGGCCTCCCATAGATGGCTGATGATTCTGTAACCTCTGCATCCAGCGGGTTACCATTTTATGTGACCATTTTGAAAACGATAAAGAAGACGAAATCACTTTAAAAGAATATCAATGCGGAATTTATTCATTTTACCATACAACAGGTACTCACGATTAAAGATTTTTACGATACTCCGTTTTTAGAAAATATAATATATCCCGACCTGCTAGAGCTAGTACTATTATTAAGGAATTAAAAACGGAGTTTAGCCGTGACCACGAGCCATGCAACTGTTTCGAAATATCGGCAATTAAAAAACGTTAACAGTAAGTACCCGCTGCATAGCAAAATTATGCATGCTCGTTCGGATTGGTTTCGATCAAACTTAACAAAATCGTTTATCCGAAGGCTATTAGTGTAATAGGGACGAATCATGTGTTACTAATATCGTACGTAGTTGTGGAAAATGGTTGAAAAATTTGCAATGCCGTTAGAGTGTGGCCTAGAAATCTGGTATTCAGTTGGGGTTATTTATTCGAATGCAGTCTGAGGCTAAGATTTACAGGCACATGGAATCGTGATCGCGCGTTTAATTAATTTGGCCATCGGAATTGTACGTTGCTTAACATTTAGCGCGGATTTATTTTCTGCAACGGCTATCCAATGTCTATTGCGAATACTAATGCTGCACGCTAATACAAAGTCAAATTCAAAATTTTAATATTTATTTTCACACTAGATTTTTACCCGCGGTTTCGCCCGCGTTGAAGTCCTTAAATAAATATCAAAGATCATTGCAGCGAGAAATAACTAAAACAAAAATCTCATCCCTAACCTCAAAAATGTTAACATTAAATATACAAAAAATTAAAACGTTAAAGCTATAGTCAATAAGATATTAGTTTGAAGGCTTTGAAGTTGCGTGATTATCTTTTTTTTTCACAAAGAATCATGTCTGCCAAAATATATTTTATATGAGAACTTTTGCTGTAAGAAAACCCCGAAAATTCAATCCTACGTGAACGAATTCAATAAAATAAAGTTTTAAGAAGTTTTAAATATTTCTTTATTTTCAATCCATCCCTTTTTATCCCGTTATCTATTCTTCTGTATTCGTACTTCTGGTCTTATTTTATGTACCAAAAATATGGCGCATTCCATTTGAATCTTATAATAAAGTAAAAGACTACAAAATTACTAGCGAATTTGTAATCAAATTAAAAACAGATGATTAATTTAGAAGTCATAAATATATATGAATACATATACATAGTAAATGATATTTTATGATTTAATCTATATTTTAATTGGTAATTATTTTTCATTATTGGGGTAATAATTGGGGTTGATTTTTTTACTTTATTAGAGCGAAAAGCTTCAGGTTAGATTTATAGGATTATTGCAGCATTTACAAGCATATTTAGAATAGCTACGGTTTATGGTAAACTTGCAAATAATGCGAAGATGACGTTCACAACAATATAATAACCAGTTGGAAGCGACACTAATGCGGCATGGAACGTATGAAATGCCTATTGGAATTAGTCCGACAGCGCATTCCTCGCCATCAGCTATAATAATATTGACCGTCGAGTTATCCTCCCGGCGTAAGTAAACCAAATACTTGTGAGATGCCGTTGTCCATTTTCCATTCTGTCGACAACACCGCCACCTTACCGCAATAGACACGCATTCCACTTTAGCGGAGAATTCTGCGCGTACGCACTTCATTCGTCTCGACGTTACCGACCATAACAGGTGACAACGCGATAATAAACTCAACACCAACTAAATACAATACGAATTATGAAATGGATAACGTCACATACCAAGATCCAAGCGACATAACGTAGATTTATTTCGCGCGAACTCTAGCGTTAAAAAAACGCAGATTTGTTTCGCGCGACCGCACTAGCGTTAAAAAACGTGGATTTGTTTCACGCGACCACACTAGCGTTAAAAACACTATTTCTATAAAACGACTTATTTAATTAGCGTTTGAAAATCGACTGCTTGAATTAAATATATTTTAAATGGAGTATGTGATTTCGCATTATAAAGTCAGCAGATTTAGCAATGAATGCATTCTGGGTCAATTAAATACTAATGTATTTAATTAATTTTATAACTATATGTTAAAGACAGATCAGGGGGTCGTCGTTCAGGATGTAACTCCGTTTGAAATTCTGTTTATTTGAATGCAGTTTTCAGGATTATGTTCTGACGGGTTTCACTCAACATTTTGTGCTTTTTCATTTAAATCTGTTAACAAATAAGGAAGTTATGTCAATTTATGTAACAGGTGAACAATTTCGCGGGAAAAAGGTCGTTGTCAATACAATTGTTTATTTTTTTATGTGAGAAGATTAGCAAATGAGCATGCAAACCACCTGATGTCAAGTAGTCGCCGCCCATAGACATCCACGTATAACCACAAACACGACTGAAATCCTATTTGAGGTCGAACGTGGATATGTTGCTACTCCTGAGGACTAAGATGCTCACCTCGCTTCAAAGTGTAGCTGGCAACCGCACCTCTCCAACCGAAACACAAGGAATGCTTTACGGCGCATTATGGTTGCGGCGGTGGGACCCGGGGAGGGAGGGTTATCTATAGTTCTACCACCTCTCAAATAATTCGTCCATTAAAAGTTTAATATTCAAATTCTATTGGACGAATTCCTTGTATTGCGGGAATGATTGACCTTAAGTTAAGCCGGGTTATTGGTGGTTATTTATGTAACACATTCTAGAAGCGAAGTGGATCCTGTTACTGGAGAAATTTATAACGGCATTATAGTATTAGCAAGTCAGTTGGCAATACTCGAAGCAATTCTGGCATACTCTCCGATGCGGCTTGCGTTCTGTTAGACGGCACCGTTTTTTAGTTAAAAAAACTATTTGGTAGTAACCGACTAATTTATTTTAAACACTTTTGTCCGCGACTTGGTTCACGTGTTATATATATTGACGTAACTTTTTATTCGTTAACCGATTTAATTAAAAAAAAACACTAAATGTTAAGTGAAGCCCATCACAATACATATAATTATTTATTGTTATTCTCTCTACTCATTATGTTACAACACACTTTATTCATCGATATATGCTATTTCAGCTGAGTTGACAATAAATTTATATCTATCTATATATATAAAAGAAAGTCGTGTTAGTTACACTATTTATAACTGAAGAACGGCTGTACCGATTTAGCTGAAAATTGGTGGAGAGATAGCTTAGAACTAGGAGACGGACATAGGATACTTTTTTATCCCGTTAAAACGCTATCCCGTGTGACGTGAGAAGTCACTATAAAACGGGGTATAACAAAAACACATCTGACATGGAATAACAAAACGCAAATAACAGCTAAACGTAATTTTGCCTAGGGTTGTGTTTCTGTATAGTTGACGATTTGATAACTATAATTTTTGTCTGAATATGTCTCAATAATTATCAGTAATTTAACCGCTTTATTAACTTGATCGTCGTCAAGAGATCAACATAACAATGAAAATACCTTTTTCAAGATCTGTAGCAAATACTTCACGAACATCATGCATAGATCAGGCTGTTCACAACTGGTTTGGAGCGCATGCCAAATGATTGAAATATAATGAACTGAATAATTTAGTATTAATTTTAGAATCCTAAATCTGCTCATTCATTTTCTCTTAGACGGAACGAAGTTCGTCGGATCAGCTAGTTAGGTATGTATTCTGCTTGTGTGTAACATTTCGCCGGTAGAGCGCTAGATTTTGTGAAATACTTGTGTATTTGCCGAACGAATCGCTACCGTATCTAAGTATCGCTTGTTTTTATTTTTAAGACGATGAATCCATGTTTCGCCAATAGCTTTTTGTATTTCTCAATTTAGGCAAAAACTGTTTTGTAAATCGAATTGCAAATCCGTGAAGTATTGTTATTGCCTAGCTTTACCTAGTATTTTTTCATTTCTGTGTATTTGTAAACTTTGCTATTGTGGGTTAAGTGTTTTTAGAGAACACAACTTGTGGCTATCAGTTGTCGTTCCTGAATAGGCAAAGTGAGGATTGGGAAATTATAAGCAACCTTAAATAGGACAGAAGTGCTAAATGAGATACGATTTCTGATAGGAAAAAGTGGATGTATTGTTTCCTGAGGACTAAGTGGCGGTGGTACCACGATGAAACTGGATCTGACGTATTTTTTATTATGAAAGAGTAAGAAACGGACATGCAGGCCACCTGATGTTAAGCGGTCACTGCAGCCCATGGACAATCACTTCCAATCTCTAATAGAACAGAAGTTCTATTTCAGGATGGACGCGGATGCGTTCCTACTCTTGAAGACTATGATGGTCGCCTCCAACAATGTGTATCCGGCAACCACACCTCCCCAACCGAAACACAATACATGAAGAACATGTTGCTTTTATTTATTTTATTAATTAATTAATTTATTTATTTATTTACAGCGGGTTATGAGGGTGGCGGTGGCGCCGCCCCGGGCGAGCTCTACCGGCTCTACCACCTTTAAATACTCATTCCAAAGCTTACACTCACCGTGACCTTTAATTTTTCACGAAAGTTCATTTGCGATAATGATTATTATTACAGACGATGTTGTATAACATGACAGTACTTTTGCTTTCCTTTAACGTCTCTCTGCGATTTCAATAAAACTGTATAGTCATAATGTTTAATGAAATATTTCATTATTTTTCAAATCATGTTTTCACTGCGCATACTTCTATTGAGAACTTACTTTCATCGGCACTGAAGTTAGGGAAATATTGACAATTATATGATTTTACACTAATATTATTGCGGAATTTATATATTACACGGTGTACCAGGTTTGTCCAAAGTATCTATCCACGAGTCATGCAACTGGTTCGAAATATTGGCAATCAAAATTCAAAAATGGTTAATCGTGATTACCCGGTACATAGTAAAATATATTGCTATCCAGCGCGGGAATGCAGCTAGTGTTCTTGAAACCATGCCGCATGGGCACGAACTCCCTTTAGTTTGTTTAGGTTAGGTTTTTATTTTAATTAGTTTTAAGATTTTCATCATTGTATGTATGAGAATAAAATATATTGATCATTAATTTGATAATTCATTCATCTGTTACAGTCTCATTGCAGTGCGCTTTTTTCCTTTTAGTTCTCTATGTTATTAAAATATAAAACGTGCAGGCCATCTGATGTTAGATAGTGTCTGCAGTCCGTGGACATATAGGTCCAACCGCAAACAAGACTAAAGTCCTATCTGACTTCGGGCATAGACGTTGCTACTTTTGAGGACTGAGATAATTGTAGCCGACAACCGCACCTCTCCAACCGAAATACAAGAACTGTTGTACGGCGGATTATGAGGGGGTAGTTCCACGGTTTAACTGTGGCTCTACCGCTTTGAATGAAAAGAGTTGAGCCATAATCAATCCCCGTTGGTTAGGAACGGATTAATAGAACTTAAATATCATTTAGAATTTTATGGAGAATTTGCAGGTATATACAGGATTTCTCACGATGTATTCCCTGAGTAGAATATAACACCGGGGGCAAAAATCCCGTGAGAATAGCCTGGGTAAAGGGATACCTCGAGACGCTTAGCTCCTTGCGCCGTAGGCCGTCAGAGCTATGGCAAATGTAGGAAGACTTTCGCACATATTATGAGTCTGTTTGGTTACTATGTCTACAGATATATCAGACGAAAACGGCACATCATCCGTTATTCATCTAGGCGTCGATACCCGCGGAGTCCGATACCAGAAAACGGTATCACGACAATTTAATAGACGCAGCGGTAATACTTAACAACGGTTCTAATACAAGTCATTTCTATGGACCGCTCATGTAAAGGAGGGAGAACTATAGTTCGACCGGGGTGGTACCACCGTCCTTATAATTCGTCGTAAAGCGTTACACGTGTTTCGGTTGGAGACGTGAGGCACGCTAATTCTCGAAAGTTGTAAGTTCAATAATTTTTGTATTTGGCTAATATCTAAAAATAATAATTTTTATAAAAATAATTTTTTTTGCAAAGGTTACGCTTAGACGAAATCACCGCACTTGTGTACGCCCGTGATACACACAGATTTGTAAATACACGACATGTGTGTACAATACACAGCAGTGTTGAACGCCGCAGGGAAAGTGTCGATCAGATGGTCGACTCGTTTGCTACTTTTCCAACATAAATCGACCACAGAATCTCATTAACTTCTACCCTATTCATATATGTTATCATATCAATGATGACATGTCCATTAGTGTCAATCTATTACGAAGATAGAGTAGACTAGACATGCTTAGTGGCCTATTTCTAACGTTAAACAACAAATAGTTTAAAAACCAATTGACATGGAAAAGTGTTAACATTTGCAACATTTTAATATTTGTGTTAAAACAACAGATAGATATTTAGAGCGCTAATGTGTATTTAATTCCCGACACCGGCAAGTGGGTTAGACGTCAGCGTTGTAATATTTTGGACTTGGAGATAGATCTGTGAAGAGTTGATACCGTTTGAACGTCGCCGCGGTTTGAGATATCCGGACCACACAATGTGGAGTATTGCTCACAATACTCGATACATATTTACCGCACATTGTGGAGTATTGCAAATAACATTTTTTTATTGTGAAAGAGTAAGAAACAGGCATGAGGCCACCTGATGTTAAGTGGTCACTGCAGCCCATGGACAACCACGTCCAATCTCAAATAAAACAGAAGTTCTATTAAAGGATGGACGGAGATGCGTACCTACTCTTGAGGACTAAGATGGTCGCCTCCAATAATGTGTATCCGGCAACCACACCTTCCCAACCGAAACGCAATACATGAAGAACATGTTCCTTTACGGCGGGTTATGAGGGTGTCGGTGGTACCGCCCCGGGCGAGCTCTAAGGGATCTACCACCTTTAATATTATTTACAATAAGTAGAGTTAATCGTCGGCTTGCCAAATATAAGCTTAGACGCCTGTTACAGACGGAAAAGGTATATGTTGAATTAATAATAAACAATATGTTGCATTAAATATAAGAAACATGTTGCAAAATGTTGCATTAAATATAAGCAACATGTTGTAATAAAGTGCAAGGAGGGTTCTCCTTCAAAGCCGGCGATGCGGCGACTTCTCTGGTGTTGCAGACATCCAGGTAACGGTGACTGCTTTCCATCAGTTGGCGCCTCTGCCTTTTCATATGTATTCAAATACAACAAAGAAATAAAAAATGAAGTTTTACTTAGATATTATCATAATGATAAGTATTCGCACAAACAGACGAAAACAACTATAATATAAAAACTATTATCAATGATTTTAGAGCTCATAACAACAAAATTAATAAACTGTGCGCATTTAGAATGACGATGGAGAAATAAAAAATGTATAATATGCAAATTAATTTCATAACCGCAGGCAGATGACAGGTCTAGTGGTCGAGCGATAGATTACCATACGGTTCGTGTAGAAGAAGTGTGGAGGCGTATTAAATATTGACATGACGCTCATATGTTATATCAAGCGTTGCGGGAGGCGACACTAAACTGGAGCTGTTTTCTCCAGACAGGAGATGCGCCGACAATACACATAAATGTGTATTTTAGCATCCGTGTAGCTTATACGAATACACAGACGTAGTATCCGCCCGCAGTAATCGCCGGCGTAAACACAGCACTTGTGTTCGCCCGCAATCCATACAAATTTGTAATTACACAGCATGTGTGTACAAGTCGCATGCACGTTACGCATTACTAAGTAATACACAGCATTTGTGTATCCCACATGATGTGTTTAAAGTGTTAAAAGTATTCCATTGGATGCTCAAAGCCGATGTACTGGACTACATTACACCCTTGACATGCATTAAGTGTATGTAAATTAATTAATACATATACAATGATGAAAATCGTAAAATTAATTATAATAAAAGCCTAATTTAAACATTGGAAGAGAAGTTCGTGCCCATGCGGCATGGTTCCAAGAACACTAGCTGCATTCCCGCGTTGAATTGCATTTCTTTGCGCGATATGAAACAGCTCTCTTGTCACCGGCAGCGTCGATCAAACGTGGTACTATTTGTTTTAAAATACATATCTTATAATGAAATAAAATATTTGAATTTGAATTGTAACCTGCATGCCTAAAAGGTTAAGTTTTTAAAGGTGTGTGAATTCTACCAATCCACATTTAGGCTACGTGTGGATTGGTAGCATGGTGGACTGTGGCCTAAACCTTATTCTAAGAGGAGTTCGGCACCCATTTGTTGATCATGAAACAATGTTAATGGCATACACATTTCGCCACATTACATTTCGTAAGTATATTGTTGCCAAAATTCCATTCGGATCGTTATGGATGATTTTTATCTAGTCCAACTGTCTCCCACGGTCGGCCGACATGAATCTTTTAAATAAATAATTGTATTTAATTATATCACAACTGCGTACTAGTCTAGTATTTAAATCAAAGATTTTGTACCCGTAGTAACAGGGAATATGATGAATATGTATACGTACAAACCTTTAACATTTTGATTGCGATGCTTATATTTGATCGGGTCACCGTTGTAGGAGGTGGTACTAAGCTGGAGCTGCATTCTCTAGACTGAATATGTGTCCACAATTCACTAAAATATTTTATCGCCTACGTATACACAGATGTAATGTCCGCCCGCAGTCTTATAGCGCCGTCGAAAACACAGCAATTGTGTTCGCCCGTAATCCATACAGATTTGTACGTAGACGACAGGTGTGTACAAGACGCATAACAGGTGTGGCGAGTAATAAATAGCAGTGTTGTACACAGCAGGGAAAGTGTTAAATACAAACCTTTAACCACTTCTAGGATTATATGTATATTGAATATTTTTTAAGTGGAAAAGTTACAAATCAATGCAAACCTTGGACATCTAAGTACTACCATCTATAAACAAAAAAACAGTAGTTGCAAAATCAATAGTCAATATAAAAATATTCAATCTGGCTTCGTGGGATGAAAGATCAAACAATTACAACATCGACAGAAGATTCGTGATCTAGAGATAACTGTTCGACGACCTACGAGTGTTAATTCGTGATAAGACTAATCTTAACATACATATACCCACCTACCTACCTACGTAAAAGTATGTATACTTTATATACTCTCAGAATCCAGAGTGCTAGAATTTTGCAGATAGTTTCTTTATATCGTTTAAGCGGGCACTAAGAATTGAATTTTAGATATTCCATCTCGAAGAGAGTTAAATGTGGGTGGTTTGTATGAATTTATTGGTACTTATACAAAAATAAAAAGTCGTTAACCGTCAGTATCAGGCACATAATAAAATGTATCAATTCCTCCGTTATAGTTATATTTAAATAATGAATAAATCCTGATAGGGAATCGAACGTAGAACTATTATCGTATCTCATCACGCGCAGCGGTAATAATACCGATTTAAAGTCAAGAACGTTGATCTAAATCAAATTTTGTTTATCACGGTCTCTACTTCGCATCTTGTAAAGTTATGTATTAGCACGCATTTTTTATTATTGTGAAAGAGTAAGAAACGAGCATGCAGGCCAACTGATGTTAAGTGGTCACTGCAGCCC
>DWON01010910.1:0-10493 GCA_018251015.1 Phocides pigmalion okeechobee
GTTTATTGACATTCAAAAAGAATTCTGTAAAGAATCTACTTTGAATAAAAATATTTTGATTTTGATTTTGATTTTGAATACCTTATTACGTCCATTGATTCTGACAGAATATAAACAAGATGTTAATTAACAATAATTGAAACTAACCCTGTAACATGATGTATTAGAATTTCCTGTACACATAAATCAAACCATGAAGGTTGCTTCACAATGTTCCAAAATTTTCGTAGCCTACAAGAAGAACTTTCTGGAACCGTATATAGTTTTCCTCACAATGTGTCTTTACAACTTTACATGACTAATTTTGACATGAACAAAATGATCTAATGTCTAATTATGTTTTTTAGACTTTCTTAAAGCTTTCAAGGTATACATACATCTTTTTACATTGTCAAATCTAAAGCTTATGTTTCCAGTTCTCAATATCTGTTTATATTAAGTTTCTGGACAATAAAATAATAAATATTGTATTACTTTACATCATGTAAAGTAATGGCTAAAACAAAATATGATATTGACCAACCGCAACGGCATTTCACGTAACACGTTTCCCCAATAAAAATAAATACAAAAAGCCCGCAGGCCTCAATCTTGTCCAATTTATAATATCCGCACGAAAGCCATATATAATATAACATTAACCCTTTCCATGACATTCTCATCAGAGTATGTTAATGCTATCAGACTTCAAGAGAAAAGTTAATCTCGAAAATTATCGATATGTTAGACATCTGGATTGAAATCAAAATTATATTTCATCAAAAACACAAATAGATACGAAACAAATCAGACAAGAGCTGAATACAAAGCAACAATAACACAAAATGTGATAAATGATCTCATTCAGTAAATTCAGCTTAGAATCTGCTTGATTTTTATGGGTAAAATTTTATTTGGATTAATAACAGTAATTTGTCCTGTTTGCGATAAGCTTAAGGACATATAAAACAATGTATTTTATATAAATAATTATTACTAAGGCGTTATTCACCATTTAAATGACCTTAAGAAATTTGAAACCACAGAGCAGAGCATCAGACCCAGCGATAATATCCCATATGAAATTCAAATTCATACAGGCCTTTTATTATGCATGATAGATGCGTTCCCCACACAAGTCCCTCGGGTGGTTTTAAAACCCGCCTGATCCACGAAATAAATAATGTCTATATGTACTTAATGCCGATTTCTCTATATCACTGTTATAAACAATTCAAACAAATTTGGTAATAATTTGCGAAATCTATATTAAAAGTGATAGATATCAAATAACTTGATATAATATTTTCTTTATGCAAAATCTGATTTTGACTTATATACATTCTTTTAAATACATGTTCTTGAATTTAGGACAGAATTCGATTGTTTGTATTTTCGAGAGGTGTTCAGACGAGCTAATATTTTAAATATTTATCAGATGTATCCAAGGCTATTGCAATTTTCTAGATAAATAAAATTTCTATTTGATTGAAAACAAAATGGTTTAACAAACACATTTTTTATATTTAATAAAAATCAGATATTATTTTTAAGATGTCAAATACTCGCTGCTAATAGGGTACCTATTATTGATGTGATTTCCATAAGACTGTAAAAAGTTACTGCAAAACAGTTAATTTTAATACAAATTTCCTCACCACAGTAAATAATATAAGTAGATGTAGGTTAAGGGAATCGAACATAATATATCTCATCTTATATCTGGTACGTGTTCAGTATATAAATGGGCAGCTTTTTGAAACTGCCTAAGAAGTATTATAAATTAATTAATAAGGCGTCCTTAATTAATAGCAACTTGTATTAAAACAATTTCAAAAATGTCCGCTTTTCCTTTGGATTTTCTAACAAAAGTTCATGGACGGTAATGATCACTTAAAATAAGATGAACTGCATGCATTATACAACTTCAATTACTATAATAAAGAAAATTCAAATCAAATCTTGAATATTCCGATAACTCTTGAGACCTAAATGTCGTTACAAAGAATGGCGTGAAAGGTGACGCAGGTGGAAATGGGAGTGGCAAATTAGTTTATACACTACGTTACAGAGAAAAGCATTTAAGCATTCATTTTCTATAGCAGCGTTAATGAACCGTAATTTACTTTATAAAGACATAAACAATTCTCATACTTTAAACTCCATACGCTAACTTAATACAAAGTTACTTCACACCTCACTTACATTTATAAATATAATGGTTAAAATACAGTTTGTTGCTGCGTAGACAAACGCTGATTTGAAAGCTGTTATACTGTTAATATATTAATTACTTTAATCGTATAAGTGCTATCACATAACAAATTGTTTGATAAGCTACAATACACATTATCGTCTCCTACGCTTCAAGTCAAGTTAGGAAATCAAGGCACGTAGGCACCTTATTTTTCGAAGTCATGTGCGTAGGTATTAGAAATTAATAGGATATCACTAAGTTCAACGGTAAATATTGTGGAAGAATGTGCGTAATGGAATACATTCTTATTGTTTTGTCAGTTTTTTAAGTAAACTGGACTGCAGTCCATCTGATCGTCACCATCTGTTACTACCGCCTATGAACATCCGTATCTAAGTCCTGTAGAATAGGACTTCTGCCTATAATCGATCATACATGCGTTATTGTTCCTGAGAACGAACACCTTTTAACGGTGAATCTGCCTTACCACTACCTTTAAAACAGAATACAACAGCTTCACTGCTTCTATAAGCCAAAAATAGAAGGGGCAGCCGAAGGTGAGATAGTTGTATCAACTTTAAAGTAAGTAACTAACCTTTCTGTTCTAACGAGAATTACTTCTCCGACACATGCAAAGCATGAGTTACCGTATCCGTACCGTATACCGAGTTTTTGATTACCGTATCTACAAACGGCTATCGAAAACACAGTCTATACTATAACTACTTAAAATAGATTGATGGATCTAATACTAAAACATTGTTAAGTACTTCCCCTGTTGTAATAACGTTAGTCGTCGAGCTTCCATTGCTCAAAGCTGTATTAAATCGGAAATTATATATTGGTTCATGATTTAAAGGCAAATTAATGTAATTGCTTCTCATGGGTTATAAAAAGTTTTATAATGTATTTTATGTATAAATCTTCTTTGCAAAAACATACATAAGATAGAAAATAGGGAATATATAAAAATATATAGTTGTATAAAAATACCTACATTAATTAAATAAACCGTTATGTGTAAAAAATCTAATTCTACGGTTCCAAGATACATTTATTTGATCTGATCTTTCAGTGGACCATAGTCCGTGTAACAAAGTTTTAGCGAAACAAAGGTTTTATACAAGTAACATCGCGGACGCTTAGCGACTCCTAAATACTAAGAAATATAACTCAAGTCCACACTTTATTTCAAGGCAGTAGTATATATACTGCTGTTTTACAGCTTACATTAGATCACAATAGAACTGACCCAGTTGAAGCAGCTGAGTATATAATGAAAACATACAAAAACAAAGATGTAAAGAGAATTATTACAGCAATAGTAAAAATTACCTAGTATAATAATAATATTATTATAATTTACATATTACACGATTACAACGTGAAGTAAATAATGACATCCGCGCTACCAGCTCTACGCCATTTCGTTTATATGCTAATACGAGCGTTAAAAATACACAATGGGCCCATAGTGAAGGTTTATAAAATGAGGTGAGTAAAAGATAAAGACGGTCACATATCTTGACACGCATTCAACAGGTATAGCATTGCGTTGTATTGAAAGCAAACGTCCATCAAAAGGAGTAAGGTGTAACGTTTACGGCTGCCGCTACGATAGGCGGGCGGAGCGGCGGGCGCTGGGCGCGCGGTGCCGGCGCGGGCGCGGGCGACGAGTGACCGCGCGGGGTTAAGGGTGCTCGTTAGCCGGACTGGAAGGTAACAAATGAAGTCCGTAAGGCGTTACTTACGCAAGGAGCGCGATCCGGTCCGTGGCACGACACTTGTTGTGGCTCGTGAAGCCGCGTGGCCGGGCTGCGGCAGACTGTTGCTCCCGGGGCCGCTTCACTTGTTACGTGCCACCCGCCGCCCTGCGCCTGCCAGCCACGTCCCGCGCCGCGCCCCGCGCCCGCCCTGCCAACCCCACCCCGCATCCGCTCACCAATATCACGGGTCCTTCACTTTGCAGCGTCCTTACCTATCTAATAGTATATACAAATTTCTACCTTTGCTTCTAATCCTCTTCAAAAATATTTTGCATTAAATATAGTCCATTCTTAAACTAATGCTTTACACCAATACTACAAACACAAATATACAAATATGACTACATTAAGGACATCGTTACTCGAGCTCAACCCGTGTAGCCGAGCTCTTTGATACCTCCGAATATCACGTGTAAGCTCAAGTGAGTAGGCAGCTGTAGCAATACCGTGTATTACCAATCTTACTCTGACATTTTATAAAGTTCTCTATTAGCGATTTCTCATATGATTGAGGCGCTCACCTTGACTTATAAATAACTGGGACACGGGGCGCAGGACTATTATAGCGGTAGCGAGACAAGATGGAGGTGAGCGGAATATCAAACGTCATTGCAAATAGTACGATATAGGACTAATAATGAACAACTGTTCGCCTATTCTTACACGGGCGGTGGTATTTTTATTGTCTTAATAACCCGAAAGGAGAAGAAATGTCAGTTAAAGTAGGTTAAATCAAAGTACTATATCTACGCGATATGTGAAATGTTCAAATTTTCGACAATATAGTACATATATTTTATTTTATATTAATTAAAAAGGTGGTAGAGCCGTTAGAGCTCCCCCGGGGCAGTACCACCGCCACCCTCATAAGCCGCCGTAAAGCAATATGTTCTTCATGTATTGGTTGGGGAGCTGTGGTTGCCGGATACACATTATTGGAGGTAACCATCTTAGTCCTCAAGAGCAGGAACGCATCCATCCTTAAATAGAACTTCTGTTCTATTTGAGATTGGACGTGGTTGTCTATGGGCTGCAGTGACCACTTAACACCAGGTAGCCTGCATGCCCGTTTCTTACTTTTTAGCAATAAAAAAAAATCATTTCGAAAGAGAAATGATCTTCAATTGGTCTAAAGCCTTAATAAGTCGAGCAAATGATCAGAGTCCATAAGTGTAAGTAATTTTAAAGACATATAAATATTTAAACAATCGTAAAACATAAAACCCTGCGTAGTGGATTTTACAAATAACGAATTTTGTTTGTTGGCCATCTAATCTCAATCTATCTGGAAATAGCTTTTAAACGTACCTCGCGATAGCTAAGAAATCAAGCTGTGATAAATGATAAAACTTAGTCATCCGGCGAACTTTATGCAAATAGTTCAAGTAATAATAATTGAGGCAATAACGAACAAAGGAAGACTAATAGTGTTAGTTTAAAACTAGAATGTCCGATTAATGAAGTGGGATAACCAAGTTGTCTAAGTTGATTAGCTCGGGCTTACCTATGCGAACTCTACTTCGAGCACTACCGCGAGTATTGACTTAAAAGTTGTTGCGACAACTCTTATTAAAATCTAATTGAATGAAAACGAAAGCTACGTACATACCTACTGCGGGTACTATAAAAGGTAATACATAATTTTATGTGAAATATCTATTATTGACGTACCTAGGTGGTACATAGATTCCGATATTATGACAGTATATAGCATGACATCCTGTTATACCGTCTCGTTCCCTTTTCATTACTACTCTCTACACTTTTTTAAGAAAATCTATTTCTCTTTTGTGAATACTCACTCCATATTTAAATATTGGTTGTTAAATTACAAATTTCTTTGAACAGCCATTCATTTCGTTATGCTACATCTTCTAGGTGGTTTAAAGCAACCGTATTTTTTTATCCAATTGAAGTAACAAACGAGCACGCCGTCCATTCAGAGGTAAATGGTCACCCCCGCCTATGGATAATCGTCAAATAAGCTAAAAGTTCTACCTAAAGTTAACTAAGAAGTTCATCTGCCTATCCCGTTATATAGTAAACGAAGGTTCAAATCACCTGACGTTAATGGATCTCCACATCTAATATCAAAGAAGACTAAAGTCTTATGCACGTAGACGTCTTTTGACAACGTTTGAGGACATTGTTGGTCGCACCACTACACTATATTGTTTAGCACCCTATTACGACCTTCATATAAAAAATAATTTTAAATTACTTAAAATTACAAATTACCATTCATTATAAATGCTTTAAATACAGGTTATGTAAAAAAATCTATGATTTCAAATACCGAATATAGGTAATTAATAAACTGATACAAAATTGTTGAGCTTATGATAGTAAGTCTTTTCGTCGACATCCTAGTGACAAGTCCGCCTTCATCTAATCATTGAAAGTGTACTTAAGAGAAACGACGTGATTGAGGAAAAAGCAAAATTACTTTGTCCCAACTTGAGATTAAAGGCCACGTCGAATTATTTGTTTCCTCTAAGAAAGAATCTGTACCTAAGTGCTCTACTGATTAATTATTTACGAGACCAAATACACAAAGTATTGATAGCGTTAGTAAAATATAGTTACGACGATAGTACAAAGTTTGGACATAAACTAAAATAATTTCACCGTATTTTCTAGATGATTTTTATATGACAAAAATAGCAAACGAGCATGCAAACCACCTAAGGTTAAGTAATCACAGCCCATAGACATCCACGTACAACCCAAAAACCAAACAACACAAACACGACCGAAATCCTATCTGAGCTCGAACGTAAATACGTTGCTACCCCTAAGGATTAAGATGGTCCTCTCGCTTCAAAGTGTAGCCGGCAACCGCGCCTCTCCAACCGAAACATAGGTAATGTTTTAAGGCGGATTACGAGAGCGGCAGCGGTACCTCCCCGGTCGATATATATTCAGTCGACTATAGTTCTCCCACCTTTAGAACCTGGGATTTGAGTCTTTCACTGTTCGATGTATCTTTTTCATGTACCTACATATGAAAAATATCTTGAAGCAAACCTTTCTGAAATAATGCATACATCTTTAAATTATTCGTCAGTTTCATTTATTATAGGTATAAATAATGTAAGTGTCATAAAAGAATTCTTGTCATAAATTTAATGTAGTGACATATTAGTTTTATATCACATGCAAATAGATCACAGCACTATCTGCAGGTTAATATTAAAATATTATGAAAAATAGCTAAAAATTAAAAAAACAGATGTACTCTTTATGATGCTATAGGTACTCTAACCAAAAAATGGTCTATATTACTCCGTATAAAAAAATTTTGCGTCCCGTACAAAAACCAGCCTAAATTAATTCAGCTGATATCAAAATTATTGCTGAGCGAGCGGAGAAGTAGAAAGTTCTCTCGAACGGAGAACAGATTTCGATCAATAGGTATGTCCTTACCCACATGAAGGGTACACATTTACCCATAGAGTATATATTTTTAAATCTTCGCACAAAATGTTAACTTCAACAAAAATGTTCATAATACATAATTTTAATACCATGATGGTCATTTAAGTTTGTTAACGATCATATATAAAGTTAATTGTATCAACTAGAATAGTGTTTCGCTCAGCATTAAAACTTTGGACATATTTAGTTCCCAAAGAGCTTAAAGCTCCTCGTAGTGTCATCCTTTTGGTCTCCATACGGCTGAAATTTAATTTATACAGTTGGAATATTACTTACTTACATTCAGTGAACGGAATTGAACTTTCAAAGTTCGGTTACCAATATAATGGCACACTAAGTAATGGAAATTTGAAACATTACAATTATTTTATACTTTGATACCTTCGTTTCCAAATTTCCATGTTTACTTACATTTCGTACGCAAATAATTGAATATATTAATATCAATTTCAAGCTCCATTTGAAAATCTAGGTTGATGTACATAAACGTATGTTATTTTAAGACCTGGTATTGTTAAATACATTACTTAACTGGTATTTCGATAAAAAAACACATGGACTTACACGTTTACGTTTGACAGCAACACAATCAATAGATAGATGTGGAACTCCGCACCGCACCTCCGCCAGAGAAATCTGCAATAATGCGCACAATTAAGCGTCGAGCACGTCCTACTCTGATACCAACTAGTTAACCAATCAAGCAAATCACCAGTAAACAAAATCGGAATTTAATTAATTTTATTGTTTATTGTTCTGACTTCATCAGCCATCTTAATTTCTTGATATTTGCACACATAAAAACTAAAATAGTTTACTGCCAATTATGATATATATTAGAGCTCGTAAGTTCACAGCTATAACTCTGACGGACAGATCCACAATAATCCCCACAATTACGAGCCGAGCACGTCTTGCTCCTAAAACTAACGAATCCATACATACATATATTATATATCTAATCATCATCAACGCATTAGCGTCCTACCACTGGTCACAGATCCCTCAGAATGGCCTACAATAAGGCTTGAGGCCATTGATGAATGTGTTGACGAATTTTATGTAATGAATTTTAAACATCGAGAATATTATGAAAGGAAAAAAATCCTGAAGATTTTATTGTCTTTGTCGATTTGTTTAATGTCTGGAAAAAGGCGATATCTTTCGATATTCGATGAAAAGCCTGAAATTTATTATTAATCTTTTCATATATTATACATTATATTAACTCCAAACTACTATATATATTTTTATAAATAACAAAATTTTACTAAAACAATAAATGTCATGGTGTTCATGTACATAATTTAATTATAATGAGACGCAAAATAACGACTGGTTAAACATCAAATCTCTCAAGCGGCATTTCTGTTTCAACTAAGGAATTATAGCGGATAAAAACATGGACTATTTCCATAACAATGATTTTAAACAACGAAACGTGTACGGAATAAAATCGTAGCAATTTCAGCAAGCTTTAGTTCAACAAGTTTTATCATATTTATTAGTAAAGCCTCGATACTGAACTGAATAGAAACGTAATTAAAAAAACCCAGGATACAAGACTTGCCCTAGACTATTTTTTTATGTGTTCAATATCCAAAGCTAAAATATCGAAAGGAATCAATTGTATCTAATTTTAAAGACTAGAGTCCGTGAGATATACGTGGTGGCTGCAACATCTTTATATCGTCTATACAACAGTCACAAAGTCAAATATAAAACTAATGTTTCATATTGATTAGGCAAATCTCCTTATTCTAGTATACTATATTATCCTTATAGTAGTATACTCCGTATAATAGTTGTGGTGTCATATACATCAAAGTATCTAGTACTATAACTATGCAAGCGTGGGCGTTGCTTGCGTTTAATTCCATTAACAGATAAATATACGACGATATTTAAATTTAAAATGGACCATGAAAACCAAAGTTGACAACCTGGTAGATATGAACTACCGTAAAAAAAAAACAAAAGAAAAGAGGTTAAGTCGCAGAAAATTGTGCCCATTCTAAGCCGTTTACCTCTTTACCTATTTCAGTAACAGAGGTTCCGCATGAAGCCCTCTAAAGCTCAGCTTTGCTTTAAGCTAAGTTAACAGGTATTCCCATGAGATTTGTAATCGCTGCTGCATTCCTGATGGACTTGGAAAAAGAAAATTGTAATTTTTAAAAGTGTATTTGTACGAACTTTTTGTGTCTATATTAGGTATCCATGTGGAATCAAGACGTAGATACATTAATAATACACATATTAATCTCTGTTGAAAATAAAACGATATTCAAAATATAATAACAGCAAAAAATAAATAGGTTACTATAATATATAAATTTTAAAGGTGGTAGAGTCATTAGAGCTCGCCCGGGACGGTACCACCGCCACCTTCATAACCCGCCGTAAAGCAACATGTTCTTCATGTCTTGTGTTTCGGTAGGGGAGTTGTGGTTGCCGGATACACATTATTGGATGCGACCATCTTAGTCCTAAAGAGTAGGAACACGTCCGCGTCCATCCTTAAATAGAACTTCTGTTCTATTTGAGATTGGACTTGGTTGTCCATGGGCTGCCGTGACCACTTAACATTAGGTGACCTGCATGTCCGTTTCTTACTCCTTCATTAAAAATTAAATACAATACAAACGTCCACTAGGTACTAGCGAGAAGACTTAATTTCTTAGAAGGATAAGGAAGGAAAATCTAGTACAAGCATATGAGTACATGTAATGTAAGCACTAGTATAAAACTCGTACTTGGGTAACGACCTTAATTCTCACACAAACCGTTTTGAAAACCCCACAATAAATAATCGCAGTAAATATACATATGTATGTAATCTAAAAATGCAAACATACACGTAATTAGAATAGTTTATTTGAGCACTTAATACTCCCGCTACGAAGATTACCTCAGTAATTGTATTTATGGTTAGCTAATATCAACTATATGTTAGTTCTATAAATAGGAAAATTCAGTGGCTCTACATACCTAGCTTCCCGAGTGGAGCCTATTACAGGAAAAAAATCACTGCATATCAGTGGTCCCTGTAGCGCGGGACCAGAATAGCGCTACGGTATCTCCTGCCTGTCGTAAGAGGCGACTAAAAGGAGGAC
>DWON01010911.1:0-10493 GCA_018251015.1 Phocides pigmalion okeechobee
TGCTACTCCTGAGGACTAAGATGGTCGCCTCGCTTCAATGTGTAGCCGGCAACCGCACCTCTCCAACCGAAACACAATCTTAATTGAGTTTGTACGTAGATGTCCATGGGCTGCAAACCATTTAACATCAGCTTGTTTCCTGTAATCAAATAAAACACAAGTTCAGAATAGTTATATGTTAAGAGTATATAAATGCACCATCTACTTGTTTTCTGATCAAGGGATCGAACCCTGAACTCCCCCTTCACTTGAACTCTCCTTCTCCTGCATTACTCTTGAGTAAATAAGCTTATTTTCTCTCATCTAATTTCCGTGGAACGTGAAATGTGATCCCGAACTTTTCGAAAACTTCCGAGCAACTTTCTTTCAAAATGACCTGTCTTGATGGTTATTGTTACCGTTACGTTTATTTCTATTTTGACATATTGTTATTGTTATGTAAATCCTCCCGGCGTCCACCTCGGCTCGTTAAAAATTCAACTGGCTATTAACATATTTAGGTACACAAAAAGGGTTGTCGCTAACAAATTCTGGTTCAAATAAGTAGTTAAAATAGATTACGTACCTAAATTTGAACAAGTATCAATAGTTCTTTAACTAAGCTACTAGTACGTTTTCGGACATGAAACATGGTTAATTTGGAATAAAATTTCATTTATAATCTGTTATTCGTTCATTTATGTAATCATTAACAGAAATAACGCGGAACAACTTAAAACTAATTATACTCGTAATTAAAGCTTAACCTAGACAATCTACAGGGACTGATCATAATTTTGTCATCAGTAGCATTGATCAAACGTAGAACCATTGTTTGAAAGTTTTCTAACAAATGTTTAACATGGATTTATGGATTATTCAGTATCATTTTGTCAACCTTTATTTTATCAAATTATCGGTCATTTAAACCAGATATACACGGGTTTCTAGTCGGGCAATTTAATGAAGAGTATCAAACACGGATGCACGCCAACTGCTGTTAAGTAGTTGCTGCAACCCATGAACAACCGTATGCTTCAAAGATGACTAAAGTCCTATCTGAAGTCATGTGTTGGTGTGTTGCTATTCCTGTGAACTAAGATGGTCGCCTAGATTCAAAATGTGGCCGGCATCACACTTTTTCAACCGAAACATTAGAGTTGTTTAACGGCGGATTATGAGGGTAGCGGTGGTACCTCCCCGATATAAATATTTTCCCTTTAGTATATAAAAATTATGCATGAATTATTATTTAAAACTGCTATGACGTGTTTATAAAAGGACATAAGTAGATAACTGTTCTTACCTAATCCTAAATGACTTGAGATAATCTATATGATAATACTTACATAAATACAAATTATATCAACTTTAATGACGTTATTTTCTTCCAGTCAATTTATGGACGCCGGTCTTTTCGACAATGCTAATAATTATGTAAATGTCAATCTGTTTTGTAACATTTGTAGTAATAAATGTGACATTTAGAGTTCGTTTCTACTTTCATTTTGGCTCAGTTATTTAATTTCTATGTTGAAGTTGCAAACGAGCACGCAATCAACCTTTTATGTTTGAGTAGCCAACGAGCATACAGGCATGACGATGAATCGTTACAGCCCATGGACATCTATATGTAACCTTAAATAAATCGAAGTCCTTACTTAGCTACGTAGATACGTCACTACAAGAGTGAGTGCAAAACAAAGGTTCAACTGTGGAGGTAACAGGCACCCTGATAATCCGCCGTGAAGCAGTTCTTTTCTTTCCGTTGGAGAAACGCTTTTGTCGGCTACACATATAAACGTTGACCATTTTATTCCTCACAAGTAGCAAGCACCTATGTACTACCTCCGCAGTGATTACTTAATATCGGGTGGCCTGAATGCTCTTTTGTTGATTTTTTAATACATTTCCTGTACTAATATTGAAGTCGTAACTGATCGTTGTCTGTACATGGAGGATGTACGAGAAAACTATTGTTAGGGGTCTAACGCAGTGGTACCCAAAACAACAATTCATTAAATATAATTTAGCAGGTGTGAGTATATAAGAATTTTTGCTGTTACATAATCTAGACAAACGTAAAATTTGTAGCCTACAGGAACAAAGTCGCCGGGAGTAGCTCGTTCATAACATAGAAAAGATAAATACCGAAATTTACGCAAAAAAGGAAGTGGTGCTATTTTGGGCCGACATCAAATAACACAATTTATATAAGTGTCGTTATGCAAACAGTCGACCTAGTAGTGTGTGGTCCGTCCTGTCGCACGCAGCGACACTGCGGCCACATTATGGCTCCTACATCCATAAAAATTCAAATCTAATAACTTCGAACGAGCAATTCTTGTATATCTTCACAAATGATATATGTAATAGGTTTCTCGGAAACGATGCTAACAATTAACACAAAAATGCTTTCACACGAACATAATTAAAATATTTTCATGGAACTATTTCATAAAATTAACATAAATTGCTATCATAATGTAATTTGTGACGCATCAGTATATAAAAAATATATTTCTTGTTCAAAAATCTTGATACATTTGACATGGTTTAAATTTCTCTTGTTGGGTTTGATGAAACCTGTGTTCATAGAGTCCCCTTTCTCTGTTTGTAGTGTCATCCTGAAATAATATTTATTTTTATTTTTACAATATGTAATATTATTAATTATTATTATTATTATAAATTATAGTATTAATTATCTCCAAAAACCTCTTTATAAAATTCTTAATAGGAAATTATAAAGTCGAATAGAATTCTCAAAAATAATGAACAGGTATTGTTACTAAGCTTTTATCATTGTTTACATCGGCTGGCAGAACTTATCACGCGATGGTGATAACACCAAATCAGCGGGCAATGGCTAGATAACAGTAACTACAGATAACAATGAAGAAATATAATTTGTTACCAACATCTTATAATGCTATGCCATTGCACATCATATTAAGATGCCATACCATAGATTATACCAGCGTTAATAGTTGTTATCAAAAACAATTTATAAAAACTCTGTTTGACAGTTCAAAGAGGCGGTGAAATAAACTGCATTATAATGTATCTATGTTGTTTTCAACAGTACAGTTCAGTTCCTAGTTCAGTAACAGTTCAGTAATAATTCTAGTTCCAAAAATTATAGAAATGGTAGATGAATAAGTAGATTCCTTTGAATTACTCAGATACATTTTACTTCGGAAACTCTTTGATGACCAGCGTGGTACAGTAATGCCATGTTAGTCTGATAGGAACAGCTGTTCCAGTTCGATTAGACCAGGCTTACATTTGAATTTGAGTTGGGACTTCCGGTCATCCGTCAGAATGAGAGAGATTAGGCCATTATGCACCACGTTGGTCAAGTGCAGTTTGATAAACTTTACAGATCCTTGTCAACGTTATTGAGAACTCCCAACCATACTCATTTTAGTATACTTTCCTTCCCCATTATAACAATTGATAGTAAATTTGAAAAATGGTCATAACTTAAAAAAATTGAAGGTGTATGAGAGGCCAAAATTAAAAAGTAGGCTATCACTGCTTTTAGAAATACACTATCGTCGAATCTAAATATTAACGTAGATACGAACACGCCCTGCGCTTACTTGCCAGCTAATCACTCCAATCAGCCTCTGTTCGCGTGGTCGTAACGATAAACTGAATCAAAATAAAAAAAAACAATGCCTCCTATCTTAAAAAACAACTTCATCCATCAATGCTTATCGAGAATCTACAAAAACGCTAAACCAACGAAATTTAAACTCTATCCCAAAGACATAAAGTTGAAAGTAACACAGGATGCGTAATAGTTTATCAGTAGTCATTTACATCAGAACCGGTTAGATGCAGTTTTCACCGTTGTATTGTATCGCTTTAAAATTTTAATGAAAGCATAATGTATGTAAATTGTTTTATGAGTATTTTTATTGTTCTCGACTTAAAATAATTGCCATGCAGACTAGCTACACGGCAGACTGTAAGAGTTCATTTTTGACACAAAACGAGGTGGAAAAGAAAGGGCCCCAATTAACGCCCTTGAGGTACTCCCGTTGCCACTCTTAGTACGATCCGTAATTATGACCTTTTCATGACATTTTTAAATGTAACTGTAAAACTTCGTAGACGTTATAAAACATTTCTTTAGAATTGCAAATGATCAAAACATGGTATTGTCTATTTCTAATCAGACGATTTGATCATTTTTTTATCCTAGAAATATAATCGTTATCGTAAAATGTAATGATTCTGATGCAATGATCTGACCTCTGACCTTTTGGAATAATTTGTGCAATAGGAACGAGTTATTACTTACTTTGACGATAAAGGAAAACATCACAAATATTTGTCATAAAGTTCTCAAAGGTGTGTGAAGACTAACAATGGCTTAACCCTTCTCATGCTGAGTTGAGACTCACGACCAGCAATGGGATTGATATTGGTTGATAACGCTTAGTCGATAAAAATATACACGTATAGTCAACATGTTTACAGAAATTTAAAAATGAAGATCTTTCCTGAAAGATTATTTACAGTTTCTCAATCATCTACATATGTTGATATCGCAGTCATCACCATTTTCCCCGAAAACAAAATTGATGACTATTTTTATCGAAAACAAAATTTTCCATCAACAACTTAATTTTACGATTATGTTAATTGCATATATTAAATAGTTGGTGAGAAGTAAACATAATCAGTGTTAATTTCGATAAAAATATTAATGTTAATATCAAAGATTGATGTTGTTGATTATAATATTTTCGATTTGTCATTTCTACTTTTATAATTCGGTTTCCAGTTTAACCATATTTCTCAAGAGTTTACAACATTTGAAAAATGTGGCGGCCATCACGGAGCGTCCGGCAGATGTGAAATATCAAATGACGGCTACTGCACAATTTGTCATCCAAGTAAAAGTAACTATAAGAATTTAAACAATAAATCTTAATTGCTAAACTAATCATAAATAAAGTCTAAGATAAACGATGTATAGGAAATTGCGATGAATAGCGATCGCAACCCTCTCTACGAGATATGAACCGGTTCTCCTGTACAAATCAGCAATTAAACATAGTGTTGTAAATTAACAGAAAAATATTGTTATTCTATTTAGTATAAGCGCCACACACAGAACACCCTACGAGCATGACGGCATGAGACATCGTCATACTATTTGCTGTCACCCCATACGACTTACGATAAAAATAACGTGAAACGATATGTCGTCACGTCGTAAACACGTCTTTCAAAACAGCTCGCTGACTTAATAAAGCCTAAGTCAAACATACGTTAATGACGTCACGACTACGTCCCGTTAATTAGACCCTCGCGTGTAGAACAAGGGCATGAGACGTCCTTTTGTAATTTTTCTTGCACGTGTATCTGTCAGAAGTAAACATTTTTAAAATTTTTGCCGGTCGGTAGGTAACATGTATGTATGTATGTATGTCGGCAGTTCACCTCCTCTTGTAGAGTACCTACTTTACCGACAAACTCAATTGTAAAGTGAAGTTATATTACATCTTGGTGGAAAGGTGTTTGGGGGAATGTACCAACAAGGTTAAATTTATACATGAGATAACCATCTTAGTTCTCAGGAATAGCAACATACATGTGGTTCTTCTGTTGTATGTTCAGCAATTAGTTCGTCAATAAAATCAAATAAAGCAATAATTAATATGTAATATATAAATAAGTACCCACTTTAAATAGCATACTAGACTCTATTGAGTACTATGATAAATAAAACCTACACTAAAAGTCATTACAGTAAATTATGCTAATTTTTAAAAATTCGTCATCACGAATTCATTACTGGCCCTCAGGCCTCAAAATGAAAAAGTCCACGCCGGTCGAATGGCCAGCCTTTGATGACTTTACGGAGAATTATTAAACATGCTGCTTTCCTCAATTTCGTCTTCAATATTTTCCTTCATCGTTAAAGCAAGGAAAGCAATTTCTGTCCTGTTTGAGTTGTATGTGTATGTCCATGGACTGCAGCGTATTTAACATGAAGTCGAATTTGTAGGACTATAGTTTAACCGGGCTGGTTAACAGTTTAACCAACGTCGCCTTTACAATCCCCCACAAAACGTTACATGTGTTTCGGTTGAAGAGGTTAGCTTTCTGGCTATACTTAGAAGCGAGGCGACCGTATCACCCACTTGGAGTAGCAACGCATCTATGCGCGACGTTAAGTAGGACTTTAGTCTGTTTGACGTGAGCTGCAGAGAACATTTAACATCAGATCGCCTGTACGCTCGTTTACTTTTCCAACCTAAAGAAAATGTGGCCTACACGCTCCTTGGCAACTCTTCTCACAAAACCACGGTGTAAGTTCAAGCCATTCGACGTAACGGACTTTTAGCGTGAGATTATTAATAAAAATGAAGTGTTGTCAGTTCATTAATGTTGATTAATCGCTGTGCGTTTTGTCTCCGCTCCATCGGAGTCGCGGCGTAATTAATGAAAGTTCCATTTTGTCCGTGTCGGCCGCTTCTAAATTTGCTCTACTTTGTACAAACGAGCTCTTGTTCCGATTAATATACTCGTACCTACTGGTGTTTGATGACTTTTTAAAATGTATATAGTATATCACATTTACATAAAAAGCGAATATTCTAGGCCCGACACAGACACAGTTGAATCTCCAGTCTCTGGTATTTTGAAGTATCGTACATATGTACATATATTATAAATCAGTTATTATTTGTTTTAACGGTAAAGAAAACGTTGTCACTAAACCTGATAATTCTCCATAAAGTTCTCAAAGGTATATGAAGGCTTTCATCCTACTGGGCCAGCGTGGTATTATGACCTAACTCATCTCATTCTGAGAGGAGAACCGTGCCTAGCAGTGGACCAGCAATGGGTTGATGAAGTTGAACTTGTCTTTTTATTTAAGTATCAATTTACATTGTGTAGTAAATATTGTGTAGTTAGCATAGAAAATAAAAAATAGCGTTAAGATTATGTTCGACCGGAGTAGAATTGAGTCCTGTTTGATCGGCATTGTACATCAATTGGCTGCAGTGACTATTTACCATCAGACGACCTGCAAGCTCTTTTGCAGCTATTCGAATAAAAAAAAACAGCACATAACTGTTTGTATGTATTCGCAATGATGGTAGCAGCAGTATATAGCCTTGGAGTTGTTTTTAAACGTCCGGTAAATAATTCATTTCCTTTCTACTGTTTTTTTATAAAACCAACACCGCATACCCCATACCACGGAAAAACACGCATCGCTAAATTTTTATATAGTGCATGTACTATATGTACTAAAAATTGTAATTTCTTTGATCTTTAACAACTTAATACTCAAGGGCAAAATAATTATTTTTAAATAAGAACCAAGTGTTTAAGAAAACTAAAATAGTTTTTTTCGAAATTAATCGCTTAGTTTCGGAAACGAAAACAACGTGGTCTATTATTTTATTTATACAGATATGTATCGTGAGTACTTTATTACACCATGAATACGACGAGACCTTACTACGTACAAGTAATTTGTATGTGTATTTATTATATTCTGTCGGTAGATAGGACGTTACAATGGAAAGGCCGGCACGAGTAAGCTATCTTTTCACTGTTTGTTTTGTAATTACAATGATTTCTTTATCTTTTTATATCTTATGTATACAATGTGCTCTTACATTGCGTAAAGTGTTGTTTGTGGCTGAACGAGCGTCCAGATTGCATTGTTCTGAGATATCTATATTTAGGGACTGGAGTGCTATCATTCGAGTGGACTTGATTTATTCATTTTTATCAATCCACTACAATTCCATTGCTCTTCTCGATTCTTCTTTTAGAATGCAAAGGGCTTCTTATCGAGAACGGTTTTTGAACAGTTGATGGAAGACTTTGTAATGTTTTTTTATATTACAATGGTATTTAATATATACACAGAGTATGCTGGTCACCTAACTTTAATAGTCGACATATTTCATGGATGCAGACCTGCCTCAAACAGAAGTACTTCTCTGAGCTCGTACATAGATGTGTTGCCACTCTTGAGAACTAAAATCGCCGTGTCTTTTGTTTAAATATTCACTGTAGTAGGTCTGACCTTACAAAACACTCTGGTGGGGGAAGTTCATATAAACATTTAAATGTTAATTTTGTGTGTTTTCGTTTTAATGATTCACTTAATATATATACTAATGTAGTTTACAAGATATTCACAAATTACTTTTCAAATATTAATCAGCAAGGTAGTAGAACATTTTGGCCGGGGAGATACCAACGCCACACCCGTTTGTAACGTGAAGCTTACTTGCGTTTCATTAGAAAGGTGTAGTTTCCGGTTCACTTATAACTGAGGCAACGTAGAGCCGAGGCCCTTAGTGCTCAGGAATATCAAACAATCGGTAATCCACATCAAGTGAGACTCTTGTTCTTTATGGACTTGTATAAAAACGTCCACTGGCGGCTAACACCAATTACTATAAGGTGGGCTGCGCGCTCATTGACTATTATTTTATAAAGTATGCATTAATAAAAGAGTACATTTTTATGATGGACCTTAGGTAGGAATCTATTTAATTTGGATTTGTTGAATGGTCACCGGCGGCAGTGGTGTATGGCATCTGATGCACCGAGTGTGTGTTGATTAATGAAATAAAAGATAGAACATCTGTTACGTCTTTATATTTTGAAGCAACAATAGTTGTTGGTTGTAATAAGTATATAATGGACAGTATTTAATATTAGACTTTCTTAGCCTAATATATTTTACTTAAAATATTTTAACGTGGTAACAGACAAAATGCACGAAGGAATTCAACCTTTTATCTGAAGCTAGTATGAGTTCATTGCCCTTAAAGATAAACTGATTTTAAACCCTTCGCGTGCTCCGGAATACGGGGTGACAATGAAGATTTTCAATGATTCGTCCAATTTTCACCTTTTACCATTTATATGAGGGTTATGGTAACAGTGTCTTTTCAGTTAATCATGTTGAGTAGAAATAATATAAATAAAAAAATCAAAAACAATATTACAATAACAATGCAACAACATTGTCATAGTACATAATCAGAGTATACAATATGAATGATAAAATAATATTTGCAGTTTTCACGTATGGCATACATACTGTCATGTAAACAATGTATGGCATTCATACTGTCATGTAAACAATGTATGGCATACATACTGTCATGTAAACAATGTATGGCATACATACTGTCATGTAAACAATGTTAAAACAATAATTCAATACTTAATACATTATTGTCTAAAGTTAGTGAAATAAATATGTTTTTTATTTTTTTTATGGGCCATACATCGCCTTCCTGTGGTGCTATCGTTAGTGTTAATATATTTAACTAGAGCCCTGCCCCGGCTTCGCACGGGTACAATTTACAGTTGTCATATTATCGTGAAAGAGGCAAGAACAGTTTACAAATACCGTAATGATGAGCAGTATAATCATGTACTACGTTATTTAATGTACTTCTAGAAACTTCTACAAAAGGTTGTCTGAAGGAGATCGCTACTGTAGCGATAAGACCGTCTTTTGGTCACCACTGCTATGTTTGTTTTGTTGCGTTTTCTGTTTTTGTGTTATTTTTGTGGTGTATGTACGATTAAGCATATTTGATTGCTGAGAAACAAATGTTTGATACTTTGAATGAGAATATTGTAAATTTTCTACAGACTTCTATGTATCTTGATTTTGATGGAATAATGATTTAAATAAGATAAATAGTTTTCAGTGTTGTCAATTGCAAATAAACAAAAAAATAAATATATTCTGTTTTGTTTAGAAGTACTTACTTTCTGCTTGACTTTGAAACCTTTAGTCCGTGTGGTGGGATTCTCAAAGAAATCAAGCGATTCGTCCCACTTTTGATTATTATTATAAATTTTAAAGTACTCCATTTTATTTTTAGATTACTTTAATAAAGTTTAAAAGTTTTTTGTTGTCGGTACACCGTATCGTATCCCGGGGGACGTCGACGTATCATTATAGAATTAAAATGTTAAGTTAATCATCACAGTCATAAAACAATCTGAATCAACATAAGAACGATTGAGGTCGCATGTGAAGAGAAACTACATTATTTATCTCATATTCCGAGCAATAGAATTAAAAAATTAAACTACACTGTCGCCCAAATTTAGACTTTATGCCTTAAACAGAAAGATCGTTATTTAAACGGATGTAACCGCGATGCGGTGCACTGTATTAGATATGTCATATAACAACCAATAAGACAAAAAATCTAATCCATAAGCTCACTTAAATGTAAACTTTATGCTCTAGGGATTAAGACTAAAATTTAAACGTCACGTAACCATAACAGTGCAGTCTATTTCAGTTAATTAACGATTGCACTTAATACGTACACTTGTCGTTCCATAAATAGAGTGATGCTGATACGCCAAACTGATCCCTATTTGTATGCCATTTAGATGTCAAATACCTTGAGTGTTCTTCAAGTGGTTAGTTAAGGGAGGTCTGATATACCGATATAAAGGCGTGGACCCGCCGTTAGCGGTTACTC
>DWON01010912.1:0-10492 GCA_018251015.1 Phocides pigmalion okeechobee
CACCAGCTGGCCTGCATGCCCGTTTCTTACTCTTTCGCAATAAAAAAAAAATGTGCAAACCATGGAAATCGAAGTTCAACCTCAAACAGAACTAAAATCCTGCTTATGGGAAGAAACCAGTGGTGGGAAAAAGAGGTCATGGCGCTCACTATACATGAAATAGGAATTATTGTACATCAACAAAATAAAGTTCACAATGTTGTTGTTGATTAAACGTTGAATATGTTGGTGTTATAATTATAATGTAGCCAATAACACGCAAAAAGTTAAGGCTCATCTAAAGATACTTTGTATAATGGCATGTGTTTCAATATGAAGATAAGAAATATGAAGAGCGTCAAAGTATATACTATTGTACATGCTACGACCGACATAGATTTTCGCCTCAAAACGGAGGGTCATCACCGTATGTTGACTCTGCGACGGTTAATTGTTGAAATATGACTTGCTTATGTTCCATTAAGTAGTTATGAAGGAACTGAAAAACATAGACACATACAGAATCTGTTATAAATATAACCCTCATTTTGTCTTGTCGTAGTCGGATAAAAGGGGAATATGAGTAGAAGTTAGTATCTATTATATCACGTCGGACAGAAAGAACAAGGGCGGTACATGGCATATATCATCCGGGGCGGGCGTAAAACGAATTGGTCGTGCGCGCCAGGATTAACCCGGAACGTGGACCTCGAAACCGGATTAATTGGAACAATCCGTTTTCAAACGTTTGCTCAGATTTATTAAAGTACAAGTTTTGCTCGCGACATCATTAATATTTTATTCTTTATTCCGTAAATCCCTTTTTGGAAGTATAGTATCTTCGCCAAGATGATCCAAATAAGTGTACATGTTTAATTGAACAATTTCGTCTTATTTTCAAACTCTTGCGTGTTGTGTTGAAAAATAGTTCTGGAATACACAACAATCATAGTCGGTCTTTTAAAAGTCATAGAAAACTGAAATTTGGTATTGAATCCAAGATAAGTATATAAAAAATGAAAAATTAAGAAATCTCTAACTTCTGTTTTCGCAGATGAGTACCATTTTCTGTAACTGCTGTTTTCATAGATGAGTACCATTTTCGCTTATAGCTAATTGATAAGGAAAAGGTATAAGGTAAATGACAGAAAATAACAGAAATGCAATGAATACTGCCATAGAAAAAACACCCAAGTTATATCACAAAAATAAATTATAACAAACTAAAAACATTTGATATGAAACAAGTTGTCACGGTACGCAAGTTTTGACCCTTTTACTGTCAAAAAGTTAGCAGATCTTATGCAGAGTCAAGTCTTCACAAACTCTATATCTAGGATAAATGGTATTGTTTGGCTGTTTCGCGACTGTCTTATTGATGCTCCCATGGGTTTATGGTCAGAAAATCACTGATCGTTTATGATAATTATACGATACAACAGTCCCATGAGACGAGGTTTTCGATATTCCGGTTAAAAGAGTTTCCTACTCTAGCCGAGGCTCTATTTCTTTGAGTCGAGTCGACTCAGAATAAATAAAAGAAAAATCAAAGTAATATCGAATTCAGAGACTATAAATTTAAACATGTATGTACATAAATAAAATAGAACATTCATTATTTAAGTATGTAAATATACGTGTACAATAGGCACATTAATGCCTAGTATACAGAGACAATAATTTCGTTACTTTTATTGCAGAAAACATAGTATAAATAACTTTATTACGATTATTAATTTCAAATGTATAGTAGGACTGAAAAATATTAATACATACATAGGTATGTGAAAAATTGATTTTAATAAGATCTTTATCACAAAACAATAGGTGCCAAGTATACGATCATAAAAATACGATTACAAAAAAATAATTACGAAACTTTTGATTGTTTACCAACAAGTGTCTAGTTATCGTTTGATAAGGAGTGAGCAACCGTCTAGTCAATGAATAACGATTACTCCCTATCGGCAATACTTAGATCGTTAAGATTACTGGCAATTGTTATAGTATATTGTTATAGTGATTAGATCATTAGAGGAGACAGATCGTCTGTTCTGACTCGTCATTATTGCTGTCACGGAGCCGGACGGAGGGTGCACAGGAAACACTTCATTCGGCCTCAGCTCTGACTGAAGGAACACAGAAAACAGTCGAGCACAGACCGCCGCGCGGGTCTCACGTGCCACGCTCCGGATAACGCGCGGGAAAATTGACAATAATTTAACTTCAAGTAGAAGCTTCAGAAGCGACAATAAATTATTTACATTTACTCCTTGTTGATAGATTATATATTATACATATATGTTATAGAATTAGTAACTTATGTGCCATAAAAATCCGAATAGTTGTTACGGTAGAAATCCACGACAATAAAATTAGTATTTTCCTATTATAATAAATTAAAAATATACTTTCCGAGAATTGAATGTAATTAAAATGAGCGAGACAAAGAATATGGAATTGTCCGGAAGTGTAATGGACGGCGTCGCGGAGAAAGGGGGAGTATTAGAGTCTCCCACCAAAAAGGCGCCAACGGAATACAGAGTGTATGCGATTAGATGGCTCGTTTTATTCATATTCGTGTTATACTCTGCTTCCAATTCGATGCAATTGATCCAGTACAGCATCATTCAAGACGCCGTGGTGAAGTACTACGGAGTGAGCAGCATCACCGTGTACTGGACGTCGATGATCTACATGATAACATACATCCCGCTCATTTTCCCCGCCAGCTGGCTTTTGGATAAGGCTGTAAGTCTATTTAATTCTTAACACATCATACTGTTCTAGCTTTAAAAGCCTAGTGGTTAAGTTTCCAGCCTCTCGGGGAGTTCGAGGTTCGAATCCCAAACACGCGTATGCACTTTTTCAAAATTGTTCGTATTAGATTAATTTATTTATTACTACCTTTAAATGTAAAGAAAAAATGTCGTAAGGAAAAGATCGTACTCTGATTCTTCGAAATTATATGCATATTAATTATCACTTGCCCTAAAAGAGAAGGAAAATGTCGTAAGAAAACTATGTATATATGTTTATAATAAAAATCTTATATGTATATTTATTTGTTTGCTCGGTGTGTTTTGTTTATTTATTTATGTATTGATTAACATGTAGTTAATAACTTGAGCTAATAATAATATGTTACAATAATCTACAATATATGTATGCATAAGAATCTTATAAAGTAAGAAGTGAAAAAACCAATTAGAACCATCCGCCACACATTTTAAAGGGGTAAAGTGGACCAATCCGCACTGGATTAGCTTGGTGGATGGACTAAGCTTTCTCATCCTCAGAAGGGACTCATGCCCAGCAGTGGGACGGTGAAAGTTTCATATTGTTTCTTTTTTATGTGAGAAGAGTAGCAAACGAGCATACAAACCACCTGATGTATAGTCGCAGCCCATAGACATCCATGTACAAATATGACTGAAATCCTTTCTGAGTTCGAACATATATATATATGCATTGTTACTCCTAAAGACTAAGATGGTCGCCTCGCTTCAAAGTGTAGCCGGCAACCGCACCTCTCCAACTGAAACACAAGTAATGTTTTACGGCGGATTATAAGGGCGGCGGTGGTACCTCCCAGGTCGAACTATAGTACTCCCAGGTTTAGAACTATAGTTTCATACAACAGGTAGCGTGGAAGTGTATTCTATCAATTATTTATCACTTGATTCGATAGCGAAAGAATTGCGAGACATTTTAAAGCCATTGAATTGAATTGCAAGCGTGCGATCCACCTAATGGTAAATTGAAATACGAATATTTTATTTCATTACAAAGAATTCATACACATTTAATTAATGTCAAAAATACAATCTGAAATCTGTTAGTGAGCTTTGAGCGCCGTTTTTTCTTTAACCTTAGCCGGTTAAAGAAAAAAGTGGCGGAAAATAACTCGGCACTCGTTTGAAATCTGTCATCGTTACAATATATATTACACAAGTAAATAATTTCATGTAGAACAGGAGTCGTACGACAAGTCGATCACAGATGCGTTGACTCCTGAAGACTAAGATTGTCGATTAATAATGCAAATGAGCTGATAACTATACATTTTCCCAAAACTTTAATAATTACTGCTCTCTACAAATCGAGGTAATTGCCGGGGATTCCCCGGTTGAACTATAAAGGTTTTACGCGCTCGAAAAGAAGCCATATTGCTTAGAATTCATGTTTTGTATACTCTACGTTTCTGAACTTGGACGGCGATTTATTTCACGGCTTAATGACTCTCATTCCAAAAGAGGGCGTGTCTACCAATTGAATAATAAATAATGCACTTTGATACAAAATAACGTCTTAAAGTAAGGAACAATTAATTACACAAAGACTGACAGGCCCACACAAGGACATAACTGAAGTATAAGAGTTCCTATTTGAGCTATTTTATCACGGAACTCTAAAAAAATTGATAATGCGTACTATTTTCTTCAAATATCAGTCTTACTGGGACCAGTATTAATTAGTTTTTTGTATTTAGTTTGCTTTATGTCGAAACCGGTTCGTCTAGTAATAATTATAGTTGTAACGTAAATATAACACACGTCATTGCCAAAGTATTTAATTAAAATAATAATTAATTTTGTACAATTCATTCCCTGCTCACAGACACATGGATCTAATATAAATGTATAAAAATATAACAAAAAATATAGGAAACTTTGTACTCACTATATGGTAACAGAAATAAATTTTGAACTTTACTATATAACGTTATTTTTTTTACTATATTAGTCAACATTATTCTTTACTATATTAGTCAACTGTAATAAATAAATTCCGCGTTGATATGAGTTTAAAATCATAAATTTAGAATGTTGGTTAAATAGATAGTTTTGGAATAAAATCATTACTCGTAATTCAATTAAGTAAATTACAGCAGCATTAACTATTTATCTAATAATCCAACCTGTAAATTTCAGAGCTTAAATATTCTGGTGGTAGAGACGAAGATCGCGTGGTATGCGGAGGGCGCTACTGAGAGCGGTCTGTGTGATGCTATATTGAATGTTTTTATATAAAATAGAAATCTATACATGTAGATAAAAGGGAAAGTTTACATATATTTATTTTGTTAGGAGTTTTTTGGAATAATAATTAATCTAGATTCCTGAACACTTTCAAATAGCTTTTGATAGCGTAAGATAGCATTAGGAAAGAATTTTTTGTAATTCCATATATTGATACATTTTGCTATATAACGGTATATACTTTCACTTGGACTAATTAAAAAGATATTTTGATATTACAAACAGACACTACATTTTATTTATATATATGTATTGAAGCATGGTTTTACAATACCATAGTACACTTAATTATAGAAACAAGTTAATAATAACATAGTAACTGATGTTGCCAAGCGTAGACGGCATGCAAAAGAGGAAATATATACGATACTAAAATTAAATTCAGAATATGCAATGATAGTAAAAAATATATATATTTACATTATTGATTATAATTACATTATTGAAACACATTATGGTGATGATTTGACAACTTCATATTTTTGAAAGTCGTGGCCGTAGTCGTAAACTTTGTGACTTATGCTATACAAGTAAAGAAATTAATCTAATCTTGTCTGTCGTCTGCAATTCCCTTATGCCAGCCTCAGTCGGGGCCTTAGGAGACATCATGTAGCATTTACTTAGTAATTCCAAGGCTCTGTTTAGGCTTCGTAATTAATGGAGATACGCCACAAGGGTCTTCCGAGTCACTGGCATTTTCAAGTTCATTACCAGATGGAATTTAAAACAAAATGCTTGTTCATGTACAGTGCTCATAGTCATTACTTGATATTAGGGACCCGTCGCGGTTTCGTACGGATGCATAAACGACATCACATTACAAATTTTTGAAATTCTTGACCTCTCTCTACTACGAGTATAATGTGCTTGTATTATACATATAAACCTTCCTCTAGAATTCTTCTGTCCGCTGTGAAAACAACATTCAAATCCGTTGCGTAGTTTAAAAGACCTTAGTATACACTAAATGTTAAGTAAAACTTACTGAACTATATTAGTGAAGTGCATCGAAATCGCTTAAGCCGTTTCTGGTATTAGCGTACATAATGACGTAGACAAACAGACAAAATTTCTAACAACTATTTGGTTTAACTGCTTTAATTAATAAATAAGTGTTCTATTCATATGTTTTTCATGTACAGACAGCTATTATAATTTTATTATTTCTTTAGATATATGAATTCAGATTTTTCTTTTAAGTCAGTTTTTATGTTGGAAAGTTTTTATTACGTCAGGTAAACTTGGGACGAGCACCTTCTGCCACAGGGTCGACGGAAAGTTATGTTGGGTTCCAACTGAATTAAATTTGACAGGTGATTCACCGCGGCACAAAGACGCTAGAAATGTTTTTGCATACTTTCGCGACACTGCCAGTAAGGTGCGGTCTCGCTGGATCCACTTGTATGTTGGAAGATTAGTAAAGTGCCCTGACGTTAAGTGGTCGCTGCAGCTCTTTAGACTTATAAGTTGCGGATCCTATCTTAAACTAAAGTATTTCTGAGTATGTACATTGATGCGTTTCCATTTCTGTGTATTGCTATAATCATATAACATTTGTAGATTTAGTTCGGAATAGCACGTCTCAAACTGAAACATAGTGGCTTTACGACGGATGATGAGGGCGGTGGTAGTACTTACCCGGTTAAATTATAGTTGTACAACCTATTTATGTATGTATGTACAAACGTGTTTTATATCATAGAATGTGTTGTAATTAGTTCTTACAAAGTAATTAGTTATTGGACGTCAGTTGTTAACTACGAGTAAATATAAACATCAATAAATAAATGTTTTTATTTGTTACTGTTTACGTTCGTACGTTTTATCTTAACGAGTAAGTTAATATTATGTCTTTTCTTACGCTACACTTTGCTTCTAAAAAGATAGAACACGACATCAATATTATTTCCTTCATTTTACATATATGTATACCTACACATGTTAACGACTCAATCTGTAATGTAACATTTTTGTCTGACATCAAAAGCGGAAGTACAGTGTAAAATCTATGTGAATAGATTACATATATTTTGGATTATTATATTAATTTGACAATAATATATCAATCTTACCATCACAAGAATCTATCATTTTGTTCATATTTGAATCCTAGTACGGGATCTAAATTTGATTAATCATATTTAAAAAGTGTATGCGAGATATAAGCAATTGGAATAAGGGATTATTCACGAAATATAGTTAAAGAAAACCAGTAATTAATTATGGGGTACAATAAATGAAAACGGTTTTGTTGATAAACAAATGTATTTTATAATACTAATAATAAAAGATCATAATGAATAAAGAGTAGTGGAGTAGACGAAGCATGACGGTATAGTTAAGCGTCATGCCGTTTGCCGTCACACCTGATTAGCCATACCAATTCACGATATGATTTATCGATATCTCACATTAACATACCTACATGTACCGTTAAGTATTACGCCGTTTTATGATGGCCGAGAATGCGAACGAATCGGGCATAAGGAAAACTTGGTAGCGGCGCAATGAAACCGGTTTAAGAGTCCTTTATACAAATATGTTGCATGTGAAAAAACTTTTGCGGCTTGCGTAAAGGGTACAAGAATACTTATTCAAGAATTAAACGTAAAACATCTTGTGATCGTTGATAATTCTCTTATATATGAATTTAAACGAATATAATCGCGAAATTTATACATTTTCCTATGTACCGAGTATACAAGATAGACGATTTTGTATTTTCGCATTACGAACCAGTTGCATGGCTCGTGATGCGAAATTCCATTGTTCTGTAAGTGATATTTTAATATGCAAAAAGCTATGTTTAAACACTGAACGTAGGGCATGCAATAGCGCATGCGCTACACCTGGTTCATACAAGTACATAATAAAATGATTTTCTTACAGATCCATTAACTAAACATCAGCAAATTTTAATAGGATTACACATGAAATTTTGATCCAAGGAATTTTCATGTGGTGGATTTATTTACCAGTTTTCCACTTTAGAAAATCCGATGCCAGTGGAATACTCGGAAAACAGGGTTGTGTTAAAATCGGATGAAAATACAATATTCGCATTCGCGGAATTCATGAAAGCCGTCAGTAAACATCCGAGCTCTGAAGCCTGTCACTGTATATTTCTCATATAGCCTTTCCAATTATTTCCCATATATAATGTAGATTTTTTTACGAGTATCCAGGTCAACTGATGTTATATGGTCTCCACAGCCCATCGACATCTACGTTTAACCTCAACTAAGAGTAAAGTCCTGCCCGACGACGTGTGTTGCTACTCCTGAGAACTGAGATGGTCGCCTCGCTATAAAGTGTGGCCAACAGTCTTCTGTAAATATTATGAGGGCGGCTGTGGTACCTCCCCGGTCGAACTGTTTTTCTACAACCTTGAAAAGTGGTTAAGATGCAAAAGGTTCCAGATCTCATCATTTTATGTTAAAACAGAAGCATCCATGGATATCCAATAACAATCTTAAGCAGAGCTCAAGTCTTGCCTTAGGTCGTACGTAAATGCGTTGTTACTCCTCAAGACTAGCACTGTCGCCACACTTCTAGAGTGTAGCCGATATTCTAAGTATTGGTCTTATATTCATGCAAGTAATTATGATGCATCCGACCGTGTCTCTATTATGAAATTATAAATGACGTAGATAGTGTTATAATATGTAGTAAAAATCATAGTGGATTGTTCTTTCATGTCTTTAAGACGTCACTAGCAGATTCATAGGACTTAAAATGGAGATTAGGATCACTGCGTATAACTATATTATGTTTTTGAACAGAATAGTGTGGTGAAATCCTAAATAATAGTTTATAAATCTTAAACAAGATACCTAGGAACCATTTAATCTTGAGTTTTATTTAACATCGGTCCTGTGCGAACTTTCCGTAAAATAGTAAAATTGACAAAAATATATATATACGAATCCGCTAAATTTCTTGTGTAATTTAATTATATTGAAAAATTAGATATCAGAAGTTTTAGGTAGAAGCTTATTTAATAAGAAGTAAAATCTTTTAGTTGCACAAAATCAAGTAAAATATTTTCAAATTCTCGTCCTAAGCGCGTCGTAAAGGCTCCATTCTTTCGTGGGACAATGAAATTGATAAAAATGTGTAATATTTTTATTGACATGTTTACATTTGCAACTCAGTTTGGCGCCGGCTATCGTGATTCTACATCTTTTATTTTCCTCGTTTATTGCGTTGTTATGTTTAAATCCACGTAAGAAATTGCACGCAAAATCGTTTATTTTACTTCGGCTCATCTTTTTATCTAATCTAATTTTTACATTGCAGATTATAATGCATAATTCTGTCAAGGTTGATGTTATAAACGAAATGTTGAATTACTGTCGTAAAAATACTATTTACGTAATTATTTCCGAGTTTTGTATATATTAATGCTGCAAAGGATACGCCCATAGCTATGTCTAACAATATTAGATGTACAATCCATCTGATATTATGTGGTACTTGAAACTCCGCTAGTTGATGTCGTTTCATGATGAAGTTTCTGAAAACTCGTAAATTGTCGCTCCGTCGCGTTCATGTTATAGAACCATTACTGGTAACACATCGTAACCCAATATCCTCGTAAAGCCTGTGAATGGAAAGGCTGTGTCGTTCGATAATTTCGTTCACAAACTATGTATGTACATAAACGAACTTTGACAAGAGTCCGTTGAAAATTGTCGATGGATTTTTATAAAATGGACGGATGATGGATTTCAAAGGCTTAACAGATTTAAGGCGTCCATGTCGGCCGTAAAATGTTTATAATATTTTCGTGCCTGTTGTTATGTCGTATTGTTTTAAAATAATTTTGAGCTATTTGTTGTTATTTGCAAGTCAAGTTAAAAATGAATAATAGTTAAAAAAAAACTAAAAAACACACTTTTATAAAAAATCCAACTAAAAAAAGTATAAAGGAAAAAACGTGCAATCTAAAAAAACATGGGGTCCATGGTATTTTCATAGCTTTTTTTAGTATTTATACTTTTTTAGTTGGATTTTTTATAAAAGCGTATTTTTTAGTTTTTTTGTAACTTTTATTTTTTTATATTTTTTATCTATTTTACTACTGTTTCTCTCTCTCTCTCTTTCTCTCTCCTTCTCACACACACGTACATACCCCGTTTTTCTAATAAACGTTTTCTAAAAAAAGATAAACACATAAGCGCGTATACCTAAAACGATATCGATTTTTTTTTATTTCTTTTGACCGAAGACCTAAGCTTGAAATTTTCCTATCCTCGTCAATTGCTACAGTTTATAATTGAGATTTTTTTTTCGTAATACAAAGAAGGATAACCAATATTTTGTAATAAAGACTAAATAATCAAACAAATAGTACCACGTTTGATCGACGCTGCCGATGACAAGAGCGCTGGCTCATATCTCGCGCAGAGAATTGTGATTGCTATCCAGCGCGGGAATGCAGCTAGTGTTCTTGGAACCATGCCGCATGG
>DWON01010913.1:0-10491 GCA_018251015.1 Phocides pigmalion okeechobee
GTCCATCCTTAAATAGAACTTCTGTTCTATTTGACATTGGACGTGGTTGTCCATGGGCTGCAGTGACCACTTAACATGAGGTGGCCTGCGTGCCCGTTTCTTACTCTTTCGCAAAAAAAAAATGTAAATATTATCCAAAACATTTTAGACGACTGTACATACGCAAAGCAATATCGTTTGAGTAAGCGATACGCGGAAATATGTCGCGTCCTAAATTATGATGACGATTTCAAGACTTTCCACACACTAACACAGGAATTCTGCAAACTCGTGTTATGTATGATCATATCATCAATGAACTATGTGCTTATTTATCTGTACATAATACTTTTATTTTTTATAATAACATTTAGTTACGCAGTAATAAGAAAATCTTGTGTACGGTTTCTTGATAAGTACGCTATTAGTATATAATTATATAAATAAAACACCGAATTGAGGAAGAATAACTATAATGTCCAAAACCGATAATATAATGAACTGTAATGAATAACAGGAGCTAGTGTGAGTACGTGTATTTAAACGAAATGAAATGTGTTCTGTTAAATATCAAATAACATTCAGATTCCTGGGAATCCTATTGTAGGATTATGATTATCAACAGCGTTATAATTATATTATTTCTTTTTAGTTATAGATACAATATAACAAGGTTTTAATAATTTTGAATTGAACCTTTCATGTTGTATAAAAAATATCCTGTGGAAAAATATGTAAATAATTTTAAATGACAATTTCCTTGTAAAAGAGTCTGTTCGTATTAAATATTTAACAAAACGCAACAAACTTTTGTGTTTTCCCTATTACGAGCACAATAATTGCAAGTCTTTATCTGCCTTCCAAAAAGAGGAGGTTGTGCAATTGCCTGGTTTTTCTCTCTCGAGACAATCATTGTCAGCGAGGGAAGACAATAGACAAAGCGCAACGTCCGTGTGTCGTGTGTGTAAGACGGTGTACAGGGAAAGTGCTTAAGTAGCAATGATAATTAAGCTTAACGATGTTAGAGATGTGCAAACTGGTTAAACCGAGCTCCTTTATTGCTTATTTTGTAGCAATATTCGTTTAGCGAATGAGTCTTCGTAAATTAAGAAGTTAAGCGGATTGCGTCATTGCGCGCGTTTGTCTTCAAGTAAATAAGAGTCGGTTTGAACAAATTTGGCTGATGGCTGAGGCCTCGAAGATTCGCAAATATTATTTTGAAAGTAAAGCAAACAGAATGTTTGTCGGCATAATTCTGATGATTTGTAAAATTGGAAATTTCTCGCTCGTGCAAACAAACGTCTTGCCGCATTGCCGTGTCGTCAAATATTATTCTCGAAACGGTTCCACTCTGATTTTATCTTTACATTATGTAGTTGCGTAACTTTAGTTTAGGCGGAGCTACGTTAAACTCATGAATAAAAGTTATTTTGTTCATAATGGCTCTGGAGCGCTTACATTTATTTTAAAAGCTGACAAAAGAAAAATACGGCGCGCAAATTTTATTCTAGCCGCGAGGTGAGTTTGTTTTTTGCGGACTGTCGCAAACAAAGGCAGAGATAGTGACGTCTAGTGCTGATTATTGTGATCTAGTTTGTTAGAATTGTGTCAAGAGTTGGTGTCGATGTAAGGTTGGCTGAACGTCTTAAGATTGCGCGATCCTACTTGAAATTGTATGAATACTAGTATTGCATTTTATTTTTATATCTTCCTGAGAATATTGAAACCAATATGCTCAAAGATTAAATATCTTTTATTCTTTCGTTTTTTTTAAGAGACTGAAGAAGCAAATGCAGCCTGAATATATCGCTTCTTTGCTTCAATAACGTGACAAGTTTGAAAACTCAAGTTTTTATTTTATTTGATAATTGAAATCTCCGTGTTTGATTTGAGATAGCTAAGGTGTTAAATTTCTATACGTAATATACAATAAACGTAAAAAAATACACAATTAATTAAAATAATTTTTTGTAAGTAAAAAATGCTCTACTATAAAATTGAGTTTTTTAAAATAACACGTTATTGAAGCAAAGAACCGATATATGGTTCCTGTCATGTATGAACCTTTGATACCAATTCCATGGGGTAAAGGAGTTAATGTGCTAAAGTGACACATGTCTTGCGACTGTTAAGCAATAACACGAAACACTACCAAACAATAAATCTGCCTTACATTACTTTTCAATCGAGTGTTACCTTATTGTTGTAAAGTAGAAAAATATGCAGAAGTGTTGCCGCTGCAGACAAATTTAGAAGAGTTCTACAACCTATATACCTAAGTCCGTGGATATTAAAATATGTGGGTACTTAAATAAGTCAAAATTCAGAAAATGTGGATACCCAAATAAATGGATACTAAAATAATTACTCAAAAGTTTAGGTTAATCAAATAATTGGATAATACGATAATTACTCTAAAACTGAATGGTCAATGAAGTCAGCACATAACTAAAGAAATTGGATGTTCAATTAAGTTAAAACTCATATGAGTGGATGGATGCTGAAATAAGGATTCCCAAAAAGTTAGATACTCAATTAAGTAAATAATCGAATCAGTGGAAACCGTATATTTTTAATTGTCTTTATTAATTTATTTATTTCACGATACTAAGGCCCACAGAATCTATATACAAATAAAAATGATAAATTTTTACATAAAAAGAAAAAGAAAAACAATAATACTATACAAAATAGAAATCGACATATAAAAAGATAAGTCTCACAATATGTCTCACTAAGCAGTTATTACATATTTGTTCCGCTTGGCCTGTGGGGTTCGCGTGCCATAAAATTTTTCAAACAAATAGAAATACGTTTGATCGATGCCGCCGGTGACAAGAGTGCTGGTTCATATCTCGGGCAGAAAACTGCGATTGCTATTCAACGCGGGAATGCAGCTAGTGTTCTTGGAGCCATGCCGCATGGGCACGAACTCCCTTTAGATTTTTTAGGTTAGGTGTTTATTATAATTAGTTTTAAGATTTTCATCATTGTAAATATGAAAATAAATGATACTCACATACTACATCTAGTTTAAACCAGTCTTCAATACTCTGGCCGGGTAGGGCGCTGTTGTCTGCTGTACACTTGAGCTGGACGCCGTCGTCTTCTGGTAACGGCATAAATTGTAAACTACTGCTCACCCAGGTCTCGTTCATGGAGTCTATAATCTGTAATCAAATTGTTTTGTTAGATATCGCCTGTGTATACACTTTAATGAAATTGAATTAGCTACTAAACATGCAAGTCAAAAAAGGTAAATAATAAATGTTAAAAACCAAAGGTCAATAATAAGTTTAAGGTGGTTTACATTAATTTAGTAGTATATGGACTTGTACTCCATGAGCTCTCTCTCTCTCTGATTATTCGAATATGTGTTAATGTTTTCTTATTAACTTTTTTTTATTATGAAAGAGTAAGAAACGGGCATGCAGTCCACCTGGTGTTAAGTGGTCATTGCAGCCCGTGGACAACCACGTCTAATTTCAAGTAGAACAGAATTTCTATTTCAGGATGGACGCGGATACGTTTCTACTCTTGAGGACTAAGATGGTCGCCTCCAATAAAGTGTATCCGGTAACCACACCTCCCCAACCGAAACACAATACATAAAGAACATGTTGCTCTATGGCGGGTTATGAGGGTGGCGGTGGGACCGCCTCGGGCGAGCTCTAACAATTCAACCACCTTTAAACTTTAACTTGTTTTTTCTATTAATAAAGGACGTAGGTATTTATAGTTATTTGTAAAGATGTTTGTTATAGATTGAATAATGCATCTCATTATACACGAACTCTTCAAAATAGTTCTTGTATAATATATCTTCTTGTGAAATCATTGAAACTTAAATTCTATTTTAATAATTGTATCTCAAAACTGTGTTTGTTCCCAAAAAGAAACCATTATTTTGCTTAACAAAGTTTCACGTGTCATAAAGTCATGCTAAAAGCTAAAAGCCATAATGCCTAATAAAAATAAAAAAGGTTATGAACATAAAGGTAATAATACCCCATTCACCTTTCCTCGTTTGAATTTCCTATTGTCTTTGAACCATGTGAGTTGGGCGGGCGGGCGGCTTCCTTCAGAAACACACGTCAAACTGACGTATCTCTCAGATGATAACGTCACTGGCTTGTTCAGAATCTCCACGCGAGTCGGCTTTACTGCAAAGAAAAAAAGATTCCCATACATAACCGTTTCAAATGGAATATCGTGTTTTCCAGTTTTTTTAACTCGTACGTGGCTGTGTGTATGAAAAATTTTACGTTTTCACGGACCGTAGTCCGATTTTGCGGATGACGGAATAGCTTTGTAGTTATAGAGTGGTAAAAATATATGTCTTTATTAAAGAGCCCTTTGACATTTGCGAAACAAATGGACAGAAATCCTTTACAAAAATAGAAAATTGTGGTTGTTTGCAATCTGTGTGCGTAACATAATTGAATAACATCTCTTTGTACTACTTTGGGTTTAGGGATGGAGGACACTTGAATAAAATGTTCCAGAGTTAGCAGTGACACGGATTAGTTATCAAAAGGAAGCGGACATTATAAAACTATACAGACGTCTACTACAAGGTTTAATAATTCGTTAATAAATCAAACTCAAATAAATGGTTCAGTTAAACAAATTTTATCTTCTACTCTAAAAATGATTGTAGCAATTCAATTATTGTCAATTATTTAAAGTCGGATACTAGTAGTCTTAACGGCATAAAAGAGCGTAAGGTGAGCAAGGCTCAAAAGACCAGTCTAAAGTAAATTCTGTCCAATCGCAGTTGACCTTCTTACGCTTTTTTTTTAATAAATTGCAGTCCACTGGATGGCAAAAGGTCTCGTCGACCTATGGACATCTGCTACTAATCTGATTCATAAGGGGTAATAAGTCTTATCTGAGACGATTGCAGATGCGTCGTTACGATCGTCGTCGATTGAGACATACGTAATGGACATGAACCTAAAGTACGTGAGGCGGCAAACACATCTTTTCAAAACGCATGAGCAGTATGGTAATACCTGAGTTGTCACTTACCTACTAATATGTAGATGGGCTGTAAACTCGTTTGTTACATCAATTTCTTAAACCTTAATTTTAGAAAATAAAACTTATTTTCAATTTACAATTAGAAAAAAAGTAAGTTAAATGTAAGTCGTACTTACAATTCATTTCCAATCTGACTGTCTTTTCCTGTGGACTGACTAGATTGGTGTTTGACGCTCGGCATTTGAACGTGGTGTTTAGGTGGTTTCTTTTCACATGCGGCAGTTCTAGTCGGTTGACTACAACGTGTGTGTCTGTCTTTTCGCCTATGTACTGTGGGGCTGGGGTCCCGTCTATCAGCCATATAACTGTTGGTGCGGGGCGTCCTATAAAGAAAAGGAAACTTTGATTTCTGAATCTTTATAACATAAAAAATCTACGAGTAACATGACACATGGTGTCAATACGTAGTGGTAAGTCATTAATATTATAAAAACAAAATAATGTCCAGTTGTTCTTTAATATAATGTAGAAAATATAACATGAATAGAATAGAAAATATAATATTAGCAAATTAAATGATTACTACTACTACTTGATATTATTATGTACATATTATGTACTGAAATTTTGTACAAAAAGTTCGTTTGAACTAACTCATTATAAGCTTTGGGTTATCGTTTTGTATTGTCTTGGTACTTAGCATTGGCTTGGTTAATAATGATCATAGTTCAAATAAAATACTTAATAAACTATTACTAAACAATTGATGGTTTCCCTTACAAGGATGCGGGCTAAAACTTATCAAATTTGATCGTTGTGTGTTGGCCTATGCGTGACACATCACATCTGACTTATAGAAAATTCTATTGCAGAAAGAGTGACTTTTAGAATAAGCCCTATACAGCTATACATAAATATGCAAAGGATCTGTAAACTAGAATCTTCTGCTTTTGTATAGATACTCTATGCTAACAAAACAATTTAAATGGTTTAAAATATGTAACTCATACGAAAATTGTAAAAATAAGTAATATACCAAACATCAAACAAGCATTATCAAACTTCTGTGTAACAGACTTCCGATAAACCACTAGTAAGTTGATAACGTTGAATTTGGTGCGGCAATCCAGCTTCCGGGTGAAACCGCCATGTCCGGGATAGTTTACGTCACACAAGGATCAGTGATCGAAATTTAGGGATTTTGTGGCCGCAAATCGTAACCGTTTCAGTCATAAATAAAGAATTTTATACATGTTACAACTAAAGTTCGATAGGATAGGTAGCACTGCTCTCAAAATCCGCATGAAGCAATTATTGCGTACCTTTCCATCAAAACAAGAATTGCTTCCACGACAAAAATGACTGTATTGGTGGTATCTACCTGATTAAACCGTCTTATTAAATATAAGTATTCTTGCGTGCCCGTTTGCTACTCTTTTCATATAAAATAATTAAATTTTATAAAAAGAGTGGAACAAAATGTAGCTATGAAAACCTATTTTATAAGAGGAGTTGTTAACTTTTATTTTCACACGTAAAATGAGCTTTCGTCCGCAGCTGTGGTTGTGTAGAACGACATTTATTAAAAAATCTCCATTTTATTTCAACTCTATCTGACACTAAGCCGATTTTAATTAAACTACGTGCGGTAAGCAAAGCTAAACTTTATTCTTTTGAATTGCTAAAACAGTTTCAAAATAGATTAAGTAATTTATGAATACCGAAAGCAATTATAACTTTTTTATATATGATTGAAGTAGCAAATGAGTAAGGATGATAATGAGTGAGGATGAATGGTCGATGCTGTTCGTGAACAAGGTGGTCTAATAACTGGTAGAACTATATGTCGATCTAGAAAGTACCACCGTCGCTCTCATAATCCGCTATGAGGTTTTTTGTTTCGATTGTGGATTCCGAACACTTGAAAGCGAGGACACCAATACAGTTCGCAGGAGTAGCAATGCTAAGTACGAGCTCAGATAGAACTTTAGTCTTGTTTTGTTTGAACTGGATATCCATGGGCTGCAGCGACCAGTTAAGATTAAGTCTGCATCATTGTTTGCTTCTCTTTGGTATAAAAAGTACCAATAAACATGGCAATATATACACATTTATTAAAGAACTGTAGTCTCATTTGTATAGTTGCAATAAATAATCATGATTATAAATATTCTTTCAAACTTATTTGCTACAAAATTTCTACGTCGCTTATCATTTTCCCATTGTCTTCGTATTTACTAGTCATTTGTAAAATACTTATAACACTGCTGCATTATCAATAAAATTAGTTTAAAATTTTATGATATCGCGTCAAATTGCCCTATTTGTTTGTCTACCCTGGTTTTATGTGGCGCCACCTAGCGAGACAAAAGTGCAGTAAAATAAATTAATTTTAAATTCTGAAATATAGCATCAATTTCTTTTTCTTTTTTCTTTCTATTTGTTTTTGTTTACCTTGGTTATAAGTGGCGCCCATAGCAGGAAAAAAGTGTAGTATAGATAACTAATTTAATGTCTAAAATATCGCGTCAATTTTTTTATTTGCCCTTGTTATTTACCTTTGTTATAATTGATGCCAATAGCTAAATAAAAAATAAAATATCTCATTTAATACATTAACTTGCTTTTTATTACATTAGTTTTTAGTGGCGCCAACTAGCGGGATAAAACATCGCGTTGTCATGTAATCTAAGTTAGTGTCTAGTAAGATATAGGTAGATTTTGCTATATTCACGCTTCGAAGAACATTTGCAGCTGTCAGGTCCAGACAAGATTGCATTGATAGACAAACAACTGGTTTGTTATGTAACGTGTACTGAGATATCTGAGACATTTCGCCAGGTAAGCTGTTTATCTTGACCGCTTCAGGCTAAATCGGAATATGGGCATTACATTTATAAAAACAGATAAGTAAAATTCCCAATATAAGCTTTGATAGTTTGGATGAAAACTTTTTATGCAATGATGCATGCAATTTTTATGAAAATGAAATTAATATGTCTAATTTGCTATAAAAAAAATTGATAGTGTTGCCAACTTAAACCTCTATTGGGCTAACAACGATGTGTTCTTAGAATGTTTAATTACTTTAATCAGTTGTATGGCTCGTGGCTAAACTGTTTATAAATTGATGGTGGAGCAGTGCATACTCTACCATCGCTCCAATACATAATGGTGGAGAAGGGATATGGGCCCTTAAACTACCTTAAGAGCCTAAAAAGACTCTTACCACTCCGGTTACCATGTATAACAAACCCGATCTGCTTGATGTGGCCTTCAAAGTACTGATATGCGCATAAAATCTTACCACTTTTGGTCACCCATCCAATTTCCGATTCCACCCGACGTTGCTGAACTTCGTAAATCATTTACGATTTTACAATCTGCAGAGCTATACGCGTTAGTCTACAGTGGCTCTATAATATAGACATTTAACTAATTTGACGAGTTCAGAAACTTAGTTGAACCGTGAAACTATTTCGCCTGTCATGCATCGATGATCAGGGCACTGTCAGTAGGATTACAGATGCTGTATAATTACACAGGCATGATGGCAATATCTTCATAGTCGAACCCGTCACAAGAGATTATACAACCGTTCTAAATAACAGTGGGCAGTCTTAAGGTCTATTCACACTGTCATCCTGTATGGGGTTGTCATCCGACTAACAAAATATGTATATAGAAGTATAATCGTAATCTACCAATTGAGTAAGCATAGTAGTGTAATAGTCTAGTAGCAAGTTTTTTTCAGCAAGATATTTTCTTGCAGAGGAGGTATCGAATTGAAATTCGATACGAAGGCCTATCCTAGGCTTTCAATTTTTCGAAGTCATGTGTATCTTACGAAATGTAAAAATACGTGGGAAAATCTACATTTCTTAGTGTTCTCCGTAAAATTCAACGAGAGATCCCGTGTCATCCGAAGCTCGTCTCGTAGACCTTACTCTAACCATTTTCATTATGAGAGGAGACATGCGTCTAAAACAACACAACTTTGTTTGCGTGTTCTCAAATAAAATTATATATAGTTACTCTTTATTATACCAGCTATCTGTCAATGCAGATCCCGTCAAAAGTTGTTCCATGTTAAACTTTTTAATTTTTTGAACAAACAGACAGACAGATAAAAATATGTTTTTTTTTTATTATACCGTATATACTTTCACATGCACTGATTAAAAGCTAGTTTTTTTAAACAGACACTTCCATTTAATTTACATGTATGTATATGAATATGAAAATTTTGAATTTCAGAAGTACTATAAATACCACAAACTCCAAAATGGAAAGTAACATTTTTTTTTTGTAAAAGGCTTTGTTTAAATACAATACAACTTTCTTCGCCTGAAGCAGAAAAGCCGAATGAAATATAAGACTATGACAACTATACGCAACATGCGTTACTTTGTTTTTGCAATTAACTTGAAAACAGTAGGAGGTTCTCCATGAGATTGCATCCTTCTTCTGTTTATTGCGGCATAACTCTGTCGTTTATTAATGGATTTGTATTTTTTTTTATTTTAATAGGTGTATTTCCATTAAATCTTGTACTGAAGTTAACTTAAAATTATTGAGTAAGTTATCTATGAATATATGTATAAACCAACGCCGCCATCATAATCCGCCGTAAAGCATTACTGGTGTTTCGGTTGGAGAGGTGCAGTTGCTGGCTCCACTTTGAAGCGAGGCGACCTTCTTGGTTCTCAGATAGGATTTCTGTCGTGTTTGTGGTTGTACGTGGATGTCTATTGTTTGCGACTATTTAACATCAGGTCGCATGCTCGTTTGCTACTCTTCTCACGTAAAAAGTACATTTGGAAAAAATAGCGTATCTAAGGCTAGTAAAAATAAAAAAGAAATTTCAATTTCAAGTCAGTCCTTTTATCGTTAAAATAATTTTCTAAGAATCGTGACTGAATACCTGATCGGATCGTGATTCAATGATAGTGCGTATTGATCAAGTCCCAAGGTTGGTTTGAGGCCTCGTAATTACGTTATTGTGGTCGACTTCGACTTGGGCACTATTGATCATTCCACATCTCTTATTCCGAACAAATTAGTTTTAGTTTTACCAAACTTACTACCAATATATCCGTGGAACTTTGTTATTTTACTTATTACCTGAACGAGGTTTTTAATTACTACGTACTGTTCGTACTTCGTTAATCATTCGGTCAAACTAATTTAGTTGAAGTCGGCTAATTAGTAGGTTAATTTGTCTATGTATAGACTTCATAACGCAGTTGTGAATTATTTGTTATAAAGACATGTGCTACGTTCTTGTACTATTTGTGGGCTTATTAAACCGAATGCTTTAATAAGATTTTTAAAAGTAATGTATTTTTATAATTATGTAAATACAAAATAGGAAGCCGACTAATTCATTGAGAGATTAACGTACAAACTAAACCACTAAACATAGAATGCTGGAAATTTGCATATAGGTTACCGGTCGTCGATCCAAACATTCACATCGGAATACGAAAGATTCATTGCACTTTAAAATTGGGCCACGTACTTGCGTCG